>PVKA01015491.1:7784-50053 GCA_004027165.1 Ctenomys sociabilis | reverse complement strand
ACATTTTAGATTTTTTTTTTTTTTTAACATGTATTTTAGTATAGGGACTATAGGGTCTCACTACACCGATTGTACTCGTAGTGATCCTCCTGTTTTCAGCCTTCCATCCAGTGGGATTATAGGTACGTGTCACTATTCCCAGTCTCAATCACTGTCTCAGCCCCCTCCCCCAGGGGGTTTGAACCCTGGTCCCTGTGCTTGTCTAAGCAGGTGCTTTAGTCTGCTGAGTTATCTGTCTGGTGCTTTGCATTTTAAATTTTAATTAGGAATATTCAACCTTTATTACAGCAAATGGTACAGTGTCACCTGGAAGTAGGCAGGGTTAAATTCAATGTGTAAAGTCTAAGGCAATCACTACAATAGCTCAAAATTTTGTAGCTTATAACCTAACAGGTAAAACATTAAAAAATTTAGTTCAAAAAAATGGCAGAAAAAGGGAGCAAGGACAGATGATACAAATAGATAGCTAATAGGAAGGTGATAGTTAACAGCTGCTCCCATGATAACCACTTCATTTGCTCTTTGGGCACGGGTGGAGATGAGACCCAGGACCTCACACCCTCGCCAGTGGCTAATGTACATTTACATGATCTGAACAGTCATTCATTAGGAGAGAGTGTCAGATTGGGGACAGAGTAAGACCCAAGAAATTCACGATAGTTTTGTTTTTTTACTGTTCCTAGTGTACGTTTGCTGTAGTAATGGTTGCAGTCATCCTGCGTGGGGAATTGGCACACGTGCAGAACACACTTGGATTCTACCTTCCTTCACTCCCCTCTATCTTTGGTGCCTTCCCATTTGAGAAAGCTCTGTCTTCCTGTTTCCTATTATCTGTCTCTTGTTTTGTTCTTTAATTTATGTATATTTTGAATTTTTCATGTAGGACAAACCATGTGATATTTAAGCTGTATGTCTAATTTATTTTCCTTAAAAATATGGTGTCAAGCCGGGTATGGTGGTGCATGCCTGTAATCCCAGCACTCGGGAGGCTGAGGCAGGAGGATTGTTGTGAGTTCGAGACCAGTCTGAGCTACAAAGTGAGCTTAAGGCCAGCCTGAACTGCATACTGAGACCCTGTCTCAAAAAGACAAAAAAAAAAAAAAAAAAAAAAAAGAAAAAGAAAAAATGGTGTCAAGGAGCATCCATTTTCCTGCAGAGGATGCAGATCTGCCTCTTTTATGGCAGAGTAGAGTTCATTGCATGTCAGCACCACATGTTCTCTTATATGTCTATCTGTTGATGGAGGATGTATGGGCCCTTCTGAGGTCAGCTGTTACACGTGCGTGACCGCCACAATAGGTCTTAGCTCTCTCAGGAAGGTGCTGATACTTAATGGGGAATAACAGGATCAAATGGAATGTCTGTATTTTAAGGTTTGAGGAATCTCTGTACTGATTTTTGTAGTAGCTGCGTTAGTTTACCTTTCTTGAAACCCTCTCCCTCAGCACTTGGTACTGTTGATTTCTTGATTATAACTATTTTTTCTGGAGTAAGATAGAATCTTAGGGTTGTTTTACTTTCCATTTCTCTAATGGCCAGAGATTGTGTATGTCTTTCATCAATTTATTCATTATTTATACTTTTAAGAAGTGAATATATATTTTTAAATTTTTATTTTATTTTTTGGTATCAGGAATTGAACTCAGGACCTTACACTTGCCACGCAGGCACTTATGCCACTGAATTGCATCTGTGGCCCATCTTTTCATTTTAGTTGCTCAGGTTTTGATTGGGTGTTTTATTTTAGAGGATGCCTAATTTTTTTAAGTTCTTTGTATATTTGGATACTACTCCTCTCCCAGGTGTAGGTGGTAATAAATGTTTCCCGTTCCGTAGGCTGTCTCTTCTCAGCATTGGTTTCTTTAATTTCATAGAATCCTATGTGTTGATTCTTGATGTTATCTGTTATGCAACTGGGATTCTGTTCAGAAAGTTCTTTGTATGCCATGACTTCAAGAGTTGTGCCTATCTTCTAGCAGTTTGTTACATCTTAATATTTATATCTTTAATCCGTTTGGTTTTGGCTAGTACATGGTGGGAGCTGGGTGGAGTTCAGTCTTTAGCCAGGAGACAGCACTTTGGCCAACATTGTTCCCCAGAGAGGTTGCCTTTCCTCTGCGTATGTTCTTGATCTCTTTGTCTAGAAACTCATTTTTAAATACAAAGACAAAAATAAGTTAAACCTAAAGGTTGCAAGAAGCTATACAGTTCTACTCAAGGGAGAAAATAATATGGGGTAGTTATGTTAGTATCACACAAAATAGAATTAAAATTTTTAAAATTTCTTTTGAGACAGGTCAGGCTGGCTTTTTCTTTTTTTCCTTCCTTAGGTTTATTTGTATGAAGAGTATAAGAAGATACCAGTACCCCCACATATGGCAGCTCAGGGGTCATACCAGTCCTTCTGTCTTCACACCAGCAGATAGAGGCTTTTCCTGTAGAGCCTGGGCTCCTTTGGGAGTCTGGCCTGGTGTAGAAGCTGGAGCCTGACCTTTGGCTGGCATGGCCTTCTGAGCCTTGGCATTGTGGGCACAGATACACTTCCCAAGCTTGGGGTGGGCAATATAGGCAAGTTGAGCAAGCCTGTGGTTCAATTCCTTTGGGATGATCTTGGGCTTGAGCTCCTTGGGCTCAGTGAGGGCCTTGATGGGCTTCACGAGGGCCTTGATAGTCTCGGCACATGCACTCATGGCTGTCGCATTGTTTGCTTACATCTTCTTGAAGTTCTTCTTGTGCTTCTTGGCAAAGCGCATACTCCTAAGGGAACTTGAGATTTATCCCCTTCAGAGATTTGTACCTTTGTGACTGAGGTTTCTTGATGCCATTTTTGGGACTAGTTGTGTGTGGTGTGATTCTTGGAGTTGGCCATAACTACACTGTAAACCATGGCTGGAACCAGAAGAAGAAACAAACCGGCTGGCTTTGAACTTGTGATTCTGCCCCAAACAAAATAGATTTTATTTTATTTTATTTATTTATTTATTCCACGAGATGTGTTTTATTTCCATTCAACATACAAATAATTTCCTATAATATCCCAGGGCAAACCGGAGAATTTGGCAGTCTGATTAGGGAGGGGGTCCCTTCAGAGACCCATGGGCCGGTGGCATTGGCGCAGAATGCCCGGGTTCACAGTGCAGCTTGTGGCTCGTGTCCATCTTGCAAGTGGCTCTTCCTCCACATCATGACTGGGGGTGTCTCGGAGATGACGGGGGCAGGAATTCTCTGGGCTCTTAGGAAATCTCACTACGCTTTTCCTGCCCAATGGTCTCTTTGGTCAGCAGGGTGTTGTTCTCCTGCGTCCCCAGGTCTTCTTCAGCTTGGCCTTATTGAAGCTGGTGATTTCCCCCATGTCTGGTTTGTCTGCCATTTTCTTTTTTTTTTTTTTTTTTTTTTTTTTTTTTTGAGACAGGGTCTCACTGTGCAGTTCAGGCTGGCCTTAAGCTCACTTTGTAGCTCAGGCTGGTCTCGAACTCACAACAATCCTCCTGTCTCAGCCTCCCTAGTTGTCTGCCATTTTCTTAAAACAATCCGAAGTGTCTTGCTCCAAGCCAAGCTCCTGGTGCCCCCACTTGCGTTGCTGCAGCAAGAGACCACAAAATAGTTGTTAAAAATATATAATATTGGGCTGGGGAATTGGCTCAGTAGAATTAGCATTTCCTTGGCAAGCCCAAGGGGCCTGAGTTCAATCCCTGGTTCTGCCCAAGGGGAAAAAATGTGTGTGTGTGTGGGTGGGGGGGGTAAAGGCCACTTGATAATGCTGGAGTACATTAATCCAAAAGACCTGATGATCATAAATCTTTCTGTGTATAAAGCCAGATGTAGGGGACATGCCTGTAATTCTAGCGCTCAGGAGGCTGAGGCAGGAAGATCACTGTGAATTTGAGGCTAGTCTCAAAAAGCAAAGCAAAACAAACCACAAAAAACTTCAAGGAGAAATACGAAGTTACAATTCTAAGTAGATTTCAGTGCTTCTCAATAATAAATAACAATGGAGATCACCAAGGAGGTAGAGGACTGGAAAAAATACTGTTGACCTGACCTAAGTGATGTTTACCAACCACCACACTAGCAAAATAGAGTTGGGAATTCTGAGACTTCACTCCGGAAAGAAGCAGAATACACATTATTTTCAAGCAAGTGTGACACATGCATTTGTGAAGGAAGACCTCTTTGGATCCTAAATGAAGCTTTGGTGTGTGTAAGAGAATTGGTGTCCTACAAACTGTTTTCAGATGTAGTTGAAAAATCCTTAGCACATAAAAACCTAAAAGACTACTACAGTTTTATTGTTATTACTGAGGCATGAACCTGGGGCCTTTGTGCTGAGCTGCATTTTCCCAGCCTTTTCAGTGTTTAGAGACTGGATCTTCTGTGTTACCTAGGTGGGGTGGAACTCTGCGTTCCTATGTGTGCCATACCAAACCTAGGTTAAATAGCAGACTTCTGAAGAGCACATGGATCAAAGAAGAAGTCAGAAGGGAAATTAGAAATACGCTGAACAGGGTGAAAATGGAAGTGCAAATTATAGAATTTGTGAGTTGCTGCTAGCAGTACTTAGAGAACATTTATAGGGCTAAATACTTAGAATTGAAATTCACCCAAGAAGAAATATATGCCATGAATAGCTTTTAAATCTATTTATGAAACTGAAATTATAGTTAAAAACCTTCCTACAAAGAAAACTCTAGCTAAGATGGCTTCACTGGTATTCTTTTTTTTTGTCTTTTTGAGACAGGGTCTCACTATACAGTTCAGACTGGCCTTAAGCTCACTTTGTAGCTCAGGCTGGTCTCAAACTCGCAACAATCCTCCTACCTCAGCCAGTGCTGGGATTACAGGCATGTGCCACCATGCCCGGCTTCACTGGTAATTTTACCAAACAACCAAAGAAGAAATACCAAGTCCACATAAACTTGTCTAGGAAATTGAAGAATAGATAATTTTTCTCCCACTTTTCGTTTTTAAGCTGTGGTGCTTAAACTTGACAGAGGTAATACAAGAAAACTACAAATCTGTGTTTATCATAGATGTAGATAACAAATTATAAACAGTTGCATATGATGAGGCAGGTCTTTAATCCTAGTTACTCTGGAAGCAGAGACAGGAGGATCTTAATTTTAAAGCTTACCTGGGCAACAGAGCAAGAATGAGTCAATAACAACTCCAAAAAACTGAATAAAATTACAGCAAGTTGAGTCTCATGTTATGATCAAGTGAAGTTTATCTCAGAAATGCAAGGTTTAACATTTAAAAATCAGTTTAATTCATCATATTGACTGAAAAGAAAAACACTAAGAGCACCCTCTCCCCTTTCTCAGCACCTAGGGTCTAGAGCATGGCAGGCCAGTGCTTTAACACTGAACTGCATCCCTGCCCCTTTAGAGAGTTTTTATTTTGAGGCAGGTTGTCTGTAAGTTGCCAAGGGTGGCCTTAGACTTTCAATCAGAGCTCTTGACTCATCCTCCTGAATAGCTGGAGTTACAGGCATGTGCTACCATACTCGTGATTATTTTAGTAGATCAGGGAAAAACAAATCACCCTCTTTTCCTGATAGTTTTTATCAGTAAAGTATGATAAAAGTGAATTTCTTTAATCTGGTAAGTTACACCTAGCCCACAGCTAATGCCCAAACATGGGAAAAAGCCAGGCATGGTGGTCATTCTAGCACTGAGGGAGATGGAGGCAGGAGGGTTGCAATTTAGTAAGCACCTACAACTTAGTGAGATGGTTTCAAAATAAAAATGAAAGGGCTGAGGATGTAGCTCAATAGTAGAGATTTTCTAGGTAGATTCCCAGTACTGTGCCACCAGACAAAATAAATGCAAAAAGAAAATAATATTTTTGAGGACTTCATATTAGTATGAGAATAGTGAGATAGTTGTTGAACACGTGTTCATAGGTACTTGAATAATTGTGGATTCATATTAGAAGAGGTCTTAATGATGCTAATTGAAGACCACTCATGTTCACACCTGTAATCTCAGTATTTAGGAGACTGAAGCAGGAGAATCTTGAGTTTGAAGCCAGTTTGAGCTACATGGCAAAAAGGACTAATTTAAATTTTTGTCTGTTTTTTATAGGTCAGTATGGAAACCCTCTAAACAAATATATTAGACATTATGAAGGATTATCTTATGATGTGGACTCATTACACCAAAAACACCAGCGTGCCAAAAGAGCAGTCTCCCATGAGGACCAGTTTTTACGTCTTGATTTCCATGCACTTGGAAGGTGAGTAGAGTGACTGCAGAGGCTCCCCTGGAGCCTGTGCTGAAGAAGAAACTTGGACTCATTTTTTTCTCTCCAGTGGAACTGTCCCCGTTTGGAAATTGAGCCTCCACTAGAACTTGGTACACACATTTACATTGTTTTCTAACAAAAAGACTACCAAGTTACATTTTTAAGGAAACAGTCAAATCTCAGTGTTTTTGAATGTGATTGAGAGCTTACTAGGTCTTTAGAGAAGAACGCTCACAGCTTCCCATCCTGTTTCTGTTTCCAGATCAGTGTGTCTGTCTTCTGGTGCCCACAGAAAGGTAGCTAGTTGTGTGCTTCTGAGGAAGTCATATTGTTTGTCACTGAATCAGTTTTGCCTGTTCTAAAATAACAAACCTTGGTAGACAGGTTGCCTGAATGCTGTGTTCAGGTCTGCAGCCAAGTGTGGGGTACAGAAGGGAGAGCTAGGGGAGCCGTGGGCATTGTGTGCCTCATGAACTCTGTGCATTGCCTGCATTTTCTTGTTAACCTTTCAACAACCAGACAAAGCAAATTTCTATGTCTGAAGAAGCTAAAGTTCAGAGACATAAATAACTCAGAGCATAGATTGGAACAGAACCCTACTGACTCGAAACCCTGTATTTTATTTTATTTTTTTGTCGACTTAGGGTACTCATCTGTAAAATCTTTGTGGTCTTTACCATATCTTTTTTTCTTGCTGCTATAATTGTTAAGTTGGTTCCTTCTGAGCTGGGTGTGGTGATGCACGCCTGTAATTCCAGCAGTGTAGGAGGCTGAGGAAAGAGGACCCCACCTACTCTGGACAATTTAATGACTTATGGGAACCTTCAAAATAAAAAAATATGAGAAGAGCTGGAGATACAGATCTGTGTGAAGGCCCTGTATTCAATCCTTAATATGGGAAACAAAAGAAACAACCCAGAGCTGTCCGTGTTATCTTTCTCTGCTGGTGTCCCCTATATCGAGGTCTCCATGTTAATTCACTTCCCAGTAAGTTTCTCAACTTCTGCTCTTCATAGTTAAAACTATCCTCCACACTGCTGCAAGGTGGCCCTTCCCTACATGCTTTTTTTTAGTCTTTTGAGGCAGGGTCTTGTGTAGTTCAGACTGGCCTTGTACTCTGAGCAATCCTTCTACCTCAGCCTCCTGTAGCAGGTATGCTCCATCTTGCCTGGTGCTTCCTTTTTAGGAAAAGTTAATTTTGTAGTACTGAGGCTCAATTGAGTCTTTTGAATGCTAGGTTCATTTTTTGCCACTGAACTACACCCAGCCTCTTAGCAGGTCTTAATCACTAAGTAGTTGTCAGTTTATTGTGTGATGAGATGCAGGGTCTTTATATTGTTTAGAAAATTTGTTTTCTTTCAGTCCTTGTTTCTGAGTGGCTCCTTCTAAATGTTGCTTATCAGTGAACGCTTTGGAGTTTTGGGTTGCTTTCCTTTCTTCCAGAGTTGGATTCCAGGTTCTACTTGGCACAGGCAAACAACTGAGTGAAAGGAATAAAATGACTTTGACATGGTTTATTTGAAAACCCATAAATGAAGCCGGGGAGATGGCTCAGTGGAATAAGTGCTTCCCTGGCAAGTGCAAGAACCTAAATTCAATCCCTGGTTCTGCAAAAAAAAAAAAAAGATCTTTGGGGCTGGGGAGATGGATCAATGGAATAAGCGCTTCCCTGGCCAGCGCAAGGGTCTGGGTTCAATCCCCAGATCTGCCAAAAAAAAAAAAAAAGATTTCTGAAAATGCTTAAGTGAAGAGTGAGGAAGAGGTCCCCTCTACAGAGTGAGCTCGGATTGAACAGACAAGACACAGCTTGGAGGAGGTGGTATGGGCTGTTGTGAGGAGAGCTGCTGTAGCCAGCTCTTTGTCCTTTCCTTTCATGCTGTCTACATCTGGAGGAGGCTGGCGTCCTGAGAGGTGATGCTGGGGTCTCATCCCTCAGGCTGACAGCCACTGCCCCTTGGGGTGTTACACTTAAGAGATCACTACCTACTTCTCTAGTCTGACTCTCCTGTCTTACTTGTGTTTATGTAGAGATAGGTTACATGCCAAACAGTGGCTGGGGGTTGAGTGCACATCTTTAAGCGTGCTAGACAGTTGCTGTCATTGAACTACACCCTACTTATTTTTAATTTTGATAGAGTTGCACACACTGACCTCAACTTGCCTTCCTCTTGTTTCATCCTCCCAAGAAGCTGGGATTACAGGCATTTAATCCCTATGCTTAAATACTAGTAAGTTTCATGTTGTAGCCTGCCAAACCAGCATGTGTCCCTTCTTGTAAGTGTACTGTGGATGTACTGTCATTTCATTAGGACTTCTGTGTATATGATGTTTGTAAAATGAAATTTTAATACTTTTGATTTTGTATAATATGTTGTGGTATTTTTGTGGGTTTTATGGAAGTGTCTTGAATTTTATATCATTTCATGAGTTGGGTAGCAGAAACGTAACTAGGCAAATTAGCAAGTTTTCAGAAGCACAGGTAAGAATCCAGGAAACGCAAAGTAGTGCTTGCTGTACAGTTTCATTGTGTAAAATGCTATTGTTATGGATATAGAAGAACAGAAATTTGAAAGCTAATGTTCTTTGATATTTAAATTTCTCCCAACAAAATATGAGCAAAAATTTCCAGAGAGAAGGAGCATTAATTTACTGCCTACTTTGTGTCAGGCACAGTGTAGCACATGTGCTTAGTTTAAGTACATTACTCTGTCTCAATAATGGATACTCTCAGAGCTGGAATAGTTCATTCAGCCCATTTCTCTTAAATCAGAAATTAAAATCCTGACAAGTAGTTCTTAAAAGGATCTGGCCACATGAATCACTCCTGTATGAGAAGTCCTCATTGCTGAGCCTGGCAGCAATGCCTACAGCCACAGCATCCGCAGGCTTGGAGTTTGAGGCCAATGTGGGATGTGTCCATGTTAATTTTATCTTAGCACACATGAGTGAGGACGATTTTATGCTAAACAATACCCATTGTTTGAGTTTTGCTGCTCTTTCTTCTGAGGTGGGAGTCATCCTGGGCCAGTACAGTAAGTGCTGTCAGTTTGCTAGGTATGATTTTAGCATGAAGCATTCTCTTTCACAAGTTTTTGAAGCAATAATCCCTTACCTGGATTTGATTTTTTTTTTGGCAGAACCAGGGGTTGAATTCAAGCCCTTGTCCTTGCCAGGCAAGTGCTTATTGTACTGAGCTATCTCCCTGGCCCCCAATAATCCCTTACCTGGAGGAAAGGAAAGTGAATTAAAAAAAAAAGAAGTGAATTTTCCCTTTTGCTTTGAAGCAGAAATAAAAGAGTATGAACATATTTTTCTGACTTTAATTCTATGTCAAGCCGTGTTGAGTCAGTAGCATAATTAGATGTTTAATGCTATGATGTCTGGAGTTAGTGACACAATAGTGATTATGAGAAGTTAGGTTTAGAATTACTACGAGTCTGTGCAGGGGAAATAGCTCAGTGGCATAAGTACCTGCCTGGGGGGGGGGGCAAGATACTGAGTTCGATCCTTGGTACTGAAGATAAAAAAGAAACTCCATATAAAATTACTACGAGTCTGATCTATGCAGTGAGACCCTGCAGTCCTGGTAGACCCTGTATTAGATGCATTAAAAAGAAAAGAAAAAAGTTAGGTTTATGCAAGCTGTGTATAGCAGTGCATGCTTGTAGTCACAGTAGTGTGCTGAGCTGAGGCAGGAAGATTGCAGTTTGGAGCTGAAACCCTGTCTCAAGTAAAAAATAGAAGGGTGCAGGATGCGGCTGTGTGAACAGTCTCCACTGTCCAGGACAGAAAAAAGGCCTTGAAGCGTATCCATTTCCCCCTTAATTTAAGTTCTATCTCACATGAACACCATTGCATGTACATTTGGATCTCCTGTGAGATGAGCCCATCAGATTTCATCCTGATGCATTTTGTTTTCTGTTTAATTAAGCTCTATGTAAGACTGAGGTATAGAAAAGGTTTTAACTTGCTACACTTTTTATGCATGCCATATTTTATTATACCTAAACATATTTTATAGTAACTGTTGAATGTATCTAGTTTATTGGCTGTATCATCATGTGCTCGTTTAGTTACTTTTATGAAGCATTGTGTAGAAGTATGCTGTTTTAACAATTACTTTGATAATTCTATATGTATAGTTCCCTTTTGAAATCATTTTTGAATACTGATTCCTTGAATATTTCTGTTGTCTAAAAAATATTTTTGATACTGGATGTAAGAATAATGTTAAGATGTTATTTTGATCAAATCTCTGAAACCTTTTTTTTTTTGTGTGTGTGCTACTAGGAATCGAACTCAGGACCTTTTGCTTGCCAGGCAGGAGCTCATGCCCTGAAATCTTAGGTCATAAGCACTTTGCATTTGTAAATTCCAAAATAGTCTCTTATGCATTGAGTCTTAGTTATGTGGTGTGGGAAGAATACTTGCATCAGGTACAGCATGCATTGTCAAATCTGTTGTTGCTTTTGAAATTCTTGGGGTTAGAATGGAGCTCTGCCCCTCAGCTACATTCCAGCCCTTCTCATATTTATTATTCATTTATCTTTTTTTTTCACATTTCAACAATAATTATTATTATTGACTGGCTCAGGCTGCCTTAAGGGTGGGTCTGAGGATCAAACCGTAGTATCCTGGGCCTAACTGCATTTCCATAAGCAGGTGCTTAAACAACTGAGCTAACTGGCAGGCCCCCCTCAAAAAGTATTTTTTGCCTCTCATGGCACTGTCTACTTCTTTCTTCTTCACTGGTTGTACAGATCAGTGGGTTTCACTTTGGCAATTTTTTTTTTTTAAATTTATGTATTTGTTACGGGGTCTTACTATGCAGCTCAGACTTGTAGTGACCCTTCTGTTTTCAGCCTCCCCGTTGCTGGGATTACAGGCCTGTGCCATCATGCCTAGTCCTGGTGGTTGGCTTAGTGTACTTGGGGGTAGGGATCAAACCTTGGTCCTTGTGGTTGCTTAAACAGGCACTTAGTCCACTGAGCTATCTTGCCAGCCCCACTTTGGCAGATTTGTACTTGCAGGTAATGGTTTTCATCATTTTGCGCAGCATTGCTCCTCACTGCACCCTTCCCCCTAGCTTCACATTTGAGGAATGGTGTGTATAACAGTATTTACCTCTGTCCCCCTTGTACCTGTCCTGACATACCCCCATTCTTTTCTTCTTGTCTAGTAAAAGTTTCTTTTACTTTGTTGTCCTCTTTAGATACTAGGGAGAACATTTGGTGTTTGTCTAAGGCTGGCTTATTTCACTCAGTGTGGTGTCCTCCAGACATCCATTTTCTTGCAAGTGACAGGATCTCACTCTTCCTTGTGGCTGTGTAAAACTGTGTGTACATCCGATTCTCTTTACCCATTTGTCTCTTGGTGGAGACCTAGCCTGGGTCCAGGTCTTGGCCACTATGTGTTGTACTGTAAAAACACTGTCCAGGCATGACTTCATGGTGACTTCAGTAGCATGCTCTGTAGACCAAGCAGTGGCATCGCAGGGTCAAATAGTAGCTCTGTTTCAGACAAACCCTTCCTTTTGGGTTCCTGGAGGCTGTGCATTTCTACCTGCAGGGTGGAAGGCTTCTTCCACCCCACTCCTCTCAAGATTCACCAACGCTTCCTGTTTAGTGTTTTTGACCATAAACTTCTGACTGGGGTGAGATGGCCTCTCCTTGTGTTCATTTCATTTTCTCTTTTCTTCTTTTGAGAGCAGCCCATTGTTTTTGCCGGACTGGCCTCTAACTGGTGATCTTCCTGCCTCTGCCTCCCAGTAGCTGGAATTATTGGTGTGTGCTACCACATCTGGCATAGGTTCTTTTTGTTTGTTTTTAGAAACTTTTTTAAAAATTAAAGTTGTATTAGTTGGCTGTGTGCAAAACATGTCTTTTCCCCTGTTCTTCCTGGCTCCCCCTTCCTGTCCATCTGAACAAACTCCAGACCAGTAGTTTACTTAGGTAGGCGGTTGATCTCTGTTTGGTGGAGTGAATGAATGTATTATTTTTTAGCTTTAAATTTATTTGAGCTGTAGGAGATGTTTCTGTAGTTTTAGCTTGCTATAATTTACTAAATGGGCTTTCTTAATTTATTCGGATCCTGCATCTGTTTTTTATGCTTAAGTATCTGTCCGTGTACGGCTCTCCATTGTTAGTGGAATGGCTGGGAAAGACAGGTCCTGGCCCCTCTGGGGAAGGTTGGCTCAGGGCCTGGGAGGTACGGTTTTGGTGGCGGTAGGAAAGGGTACTGCAGAGTGGAGGAGGCTGGGGAGGGCAGAGGGCTTCCTGAAGTGTGTGTGGGCAGAGATACAGAGAGGAAGGAATTCCAGTGTCTGGTGCTTCAAATGTGAGGAAGAGAGCTTTTAAAGATGATTATAATTATTTATTTATTTTTGCTTGGGGAGTTGTTTTAAACAAGTGGTCTGTGTGGATCCTGCCTCTGAGAGCTCAGGTTCATTGGGGGATTCTTTTTCCTCAGCCATCCAGGCTGAGAGTGCAGCCTGTGGGAAGATAGGAAGTGGCTACCCTGAGGCTGCTCAGGCTTGCACCCCAGACCTCAGGGGTCATGGCTTGGTTAAGATGGTGCTGGAGATGAGGGAGTGTTACTGGATTTGAGAGGTACTTTGAAGGTAGACTCTATTGGACACACCAAGGTAGAAAGAGGAGGAGGAGGCTGTTTTCTGGCTTGAGCAGCTAGGTTGTTACTGGCATTATTTTCTGAGAGAATCACTTTAGAATATTCACAAGTCTGGCTGGGTGTCTTAGTGTATGACTATAGTCCCAGCACTCAGGAGGCTGAGGCAGGACAATCGCTGCAAGCAAGGGCAGCCTAGGCTTTAGTAGTGAGTTCAGGTCAGTCTGAACTACATAGTGAGACCCTTGAAAAATAAAACCAAACCAAAGCAAAACATTACACTGTTGAGCTTTTATTAACATAATAAAACAATCTAATGAAAGTGACATTTAAGAGTAAAGGGTTTGTTGTTGTTTCAATTTTTTTTTCTTACTATATTGAAAATCAATGATTTTATTTATATATATATAATTTATTTATTTATTTATTTTTTCTGAGACAGGATCTTTCTATGCAGTTCAGGCTGGCCTTGCACTTACTTGATAGCTCAGGCTGGCTTTGAACTCCCAGCAATCCTCCAGGCATTTGCCACTATGCCCAACTGTTGTTATTTATTTACTTTTGTGCAGGGTCTCACTATGCAACTTGGACTCATAGTGAAATTCTTGCTTTCTGCCTCCTTAGTGTTGGGAATATAGGCACTAACTGTTGTTTTTTAAAGATAGACTCTCTTTAGGCATGTAATTCAAACTGGCTTTAGATTCACCATATAGCCAGACTGACTTTAAATTCCTGGAGATCTTTGATCTTCCTCAGCTTTCTCAGTGCTGGGATTACAGAGCTGTGCCAATGTGCCTGGCAAAGATTTTTTAAAATTTTAATCTTGATTCATAATAACAGCCAGTATATTTTTGGGAATTTGGTTATGAGAGCATAATTGTAAGTTTTGTTTGGCTAATTTTATGAACTACAGACACATTTGTCCATTACAAAATTATTCTGATTGTATATGTGACTTATTTTTTAATAAATTTTATTCTCACAAATAGCTTACTTTCGTAATCTGCATCTTTTTTTAAGAATAAAATGTTTTTATTCATCTACTATATGCCTCCTAAATGTCAATTTAATTATGAATTATAACATTAACTACATTTAGCTTATATGTAGTAAGATTTATTGCTACACAGCATCAAGCTAATTAAGAAATGTCAGTATGTATTTATAATATATGGAATAATTAAAACTATAAATCATATTGTATGGCCTTTAAAAATATAAAATTCATTTGTAAATGTTCAATCTGGAAGTTGAATACCCAGCAGTAGAGAAGGTGCTGTGAAGTCTCTTAGAAGTGAGCATGTTCCTCTACCTCGTTTACAAATATCCACATGACCCTCCAGAAGCACACCGAGAGCTGTACACTCCTGGGAGGAAGTCCAACCAAAGTAACAGAAATTGTATCCAGCAACTTCTACATTTACTTAGTCTCTGTTTTGGTTAGTTAGGACTGTTCTGATAGCAAAAAACAGGACCACTTCAGTGGTACCAATCGTCCAGGAGGACCTCGTGCTCACTGCCTTTGTTTTTTCTTTCTAGTCTTCTGAATATTCTCCAGTCACACATCCACAGTTCTACTTGATAATTGAATTCTATCACATATCTCATCACGAAATCCATTTGTGATATTTATTCTCAAAATGTCATTATTCCAGAAATAGATATAAAATGAATTGTATATATATGTGTGTGTGCGCACACACATAATCTGCATCTTGATAGTCATTAAATTCACTTTGTTCAAATTAACATTGGAGGGGCTGGGGAGATGGCTCACCAGAATAAGCCTTGAGCCCACCTATGCTCTGGAAGCCCCCTTTCAGGCTGCCTCTCTCCAGGAGGACTGCATCTCCCACACCACCTGGAGCAGCAGTGGCAGTGTCCTCAGCAGTGGACTGTGGTTGCTGTGGTGGAAGAGCCATAGGTTGGCTCCTTGAAAACTCGCTCAGGTTCAGATTCTGGTTGTATATGTGTGGTCGCAGTGTGGTTGTCCTTCTCCCTGATCTGTAAAATTAGGGATTTTAATGATTTTGTACATATGATTGACATTGGTATTTGAATAATTGAAGTGCCCCCCTATCCTTAAATTCTGTTTTTCACTGTTTGATGTATAGTAGTGTTTAATTAGATAGTTGTATGAGGCTGGAAAATATTTATAGAAACTTTTTCTCATTTTCAGTTGATAAATTTTAGCTGTATGCATGACACATGTCATCCTTTGTTCTGTAGTCATGCAACATGCAATGAGAAAGTTACCAACTTTAACTCAAGTTATGGTTTCACTTTCATTTTCCTTGGTAGCTCATTTCCTTCTCTCTTTTTTTTAGTGTCAGGATCAAACCCAGGATTTTGCGCTATCCAGGCCACTGAGCTATCTCCCTACCTGGGTAGCTCATTTCTTTACATATTTCTGCTTACTTGAGGTAGCTTACCTGTCTCAGGGCTTAAAGCCATAGAGCCTGCCTGGGTACAGTGGTGCGGGCCTGTGATTCTAGCACTCCTGAGACTGAGGCAAGAGGATCCAAGTTCAGTCCAGCCCAGCAGATTCAGTGACCTAGCGAGACCCCGCTTCAAAATAAAAGATAGGGCCAGTTATGCAGTTTATTGGTAGAATGCTTGCCTAGCACATGCAAGACCGAGTTCAGTCTCTGAAAACATAAAAGACAGAGAAACTAACAGAAGAACAAGACTAAAGCCCTAGGATTTCTGTGGGATAAGCTTCAGGTATAGCTCAGTGCTGCACCTATGGGCTAACCTTTCTCTGCTCTCTGTACATTATTGTTTTAGAAGAACATTGATAATATGAAGTAGGACTGTGCTGTTGACAGCACTGAAAATAAACTTGCTAATTGACTAATATTGTTGTTTGGGTCTTTTTGAGATAAGGTCTTATTGTGAAGTTTAGGTTGGCCTTCAGCTCACTTTGTAGCCAGGCTGATCTTGAACTTGCAGTGATCCTCCTGCCTTAGCCTCCCAAGTGCTGGGATTATAGATTTGTGCCACTGTGTCTGGCTCAACTTGGTAATATTTGGCTGCCCCCCCCCTTTTACTTAATTTTTGGGAGAGGGTCTCACTATGCAGTCCAGGCTGGCCTTATGCTCACTTTTGTAGCCCAGGCTGGTCTCAAACTCACAGTAATACTCGTGTCTCAACTTCCTGAGTGCTGGGATTACAGGCCTGGGACACCGTGCCTGGTTCCAGGCCAGCATACCTGGGCCCCTGGCCTGACAAGGGACGCCTGGGGATCTGGGACCAACACATCTTGTGGGGCTGGGGATCAAACTCGACCTTGTGTTTGCCAGTCAGGTGCTTAAGCCACTGAGCTATCTCCCTGGCCCTGCTTTTCTTACTTTATAGAGACTCTCAAGTGACTACAGCGAAGAAGGTGAATGTTCAGAGGAAATAAATGCCTTCTGGAGGGGTCAGTGAGTGCAGTCACTCTAGTAATCTCTAACGCAGTCCACACTTTTGCCTGTTCCACTCAGATAAGATAGAGGACTGCTATCAGTACAGCCTAGTGTGCATTACTACTGCCCTAGACCTAGAAGCAAGCTCTGCCCTCCCTCCTCTGTGCTGCCAAGATACTTTTTTAGTTCAGCTCTTTGGTCCTTCGGTATGGACCTTCTATCTGCTGCTGAATTCTTCAGGTCATCAGAGCTATACCATATTTGTTGAATTCTCCTGGGAGAAAGCAGTGTCCTTTAACTCTCTGTTCTGCCTGTTCTAACCTAGGGAAAGGTAACTGTTTTATATAAAGATGCAAAAATACATGACCTTGCAGAGAGTTTATGGAATCACATCCTAACAGTTATTTTGTTGCTTTGCACCAGAAGTGTGTTCCAGTGCCTGTCATTGGTCTGGGTTGGGTGAATCCCTTTTCTGAAGCTTGAGAATGGAAACCAGTTGTTCCCACCAAGCACAGTTAGGTACTCAGAGTAGGGGACTGGGGGATCAGCATCCTTTGGGTGTAGTTCCTCAGATTGCTGTCAGTTGTTGACTGCAGTTGTGTGCCACCAGGCCCAGTCTGACCATTTTCCTTCTGTCTTGGAGAGCTTGGCTTTCTAGGTTCTATATGAATAGTGTCCTAGCATATTTATGAATGGCTTGTGTCACTCACCACTGTCCCTTGACTTACCTACTTGTGCCTGTCTTATTTCACTCAATCGTATGTTTTCAAAATCTATCCATGGCATAGCCTGTTATTGAATTTTGTTTTTTTAAAGACTGAATAACAATTATATATATTGTTATTTTTTGTACTGGAAATTGAACTCGGGACTTTGTGCTTGCTCTAGGTAGTTACTGTGCCATTGAGCTATATCCTGGCCCTGAATAATATTCCTTTGTATATAGTTTTATTATTATTTTTTCCCCTAGTGCTGGGCACTGAACTTGGAGCCTGAGCAGTGCATTATGTCCTCAGCCCCGTCTCTTTGTTTCCCCTTTATTTTCTGAGAGAGGGTCTTGCTAAGCTGTCGAGGCTGAGCTCAAATTTGCATTCCTCCTGCCTCAGTGTAATAGTAGCTGGGCTCATAGGCATGTACTGCCACACCCAATTGGAGTCAGTACATTCCATGCAGGTTTTCTGACCTTTGTCCTAAAAATTTAAACAAGCCCAGAATCAAATTCTACTTTGGGGTAGTTTTCTCTTGGGGTATTGCTCAGAAACTAGAAAGGTAATATATTATTTGTGCTATCAGCTACTTTTTATTATGATTATTATTTCATAATTTACAAAAGGAATATTGTAGAGGATGTGTATCTGATAAAATAAAAAGATATGAACGATCAAACAGATGGTAGTAGAAATAAAATTGGAAAATGGGATGGAGTCCAATGGCTTAGTTAAATTATATCCAGTCTCCTGATTATTCATTTATACATTATTTCATAGATCATAAAAGACTTTTAATTAAACGTGAAATTTCTTTTTAAATCTTTTTCTGATAATGGCTCGCTATGTAGTTCAGGTTGGCCTTGAGCTCACTTTGTAACCCAGGCTAGCTTTGAACTCGCAATGATCCTTCTGTCTCAGCCTCCCAAAAGCTAGGATTATAGCCACCATACCTGGCTACTGAGAATTTTTGTTATGAGTGGGTGTTAACACCGATCAGTTGCCCTTCTACACCTAATGAGATGGACATGTGGCTTTTCTTTCCTTTGCATGTGGGGGGTTCTCGGGATACTTTCAGAGCTTAAACCTGCCTCTCATTCCTGGGAGAAGCTACCTGTTCAGGATCCATGTTTTCCCCTTGCCTTTCTCTTTCCTTGTGGGATCTGTTTTCTTACTGTGACCAAGTTTTCCTTTCCTCTCATTTCTTTAGCATACCCAGTGGACCGCAGCATTGCTCTTTTTGTGCTTTTCGTTTTCCTTTCTGACCATTGAACTCAAGACCTTGCACTTGCTAGGCAACAAGCAAGCTGCATTCTTAGCCCTTACTGAATTGTATAATTTTTTTATTTTACCCTTACTTGGTGCATTTGTTTATTTTTGCAGCTCTGAGGATGGAGCCTAGGGATTTTTCATAAAGCTGCAGCCACAGTTTTTTCTTTTGGAGACAGGGTATAAATTGTGATGTTGCCTGGGCTGAGCTTGAACTTGGCAAGCTTCCAGGGAAGATGGAGTGTGCAGAGATCATGTGCTGCACCACTGTGCCTGGCCCATGTTTTAATTGGACATTTGGTACTGTGTGGTTTTGTTTTATTTTTGCAATACTGGGGATTGAACTCAGGGGCTTACATATGCTAGATAGGTGCTTTGACCTGAACTGCCACCTCAGCCCTTTTTAATTATTTTTGTTTTGAGAATCTTGCTAAGTGGTCCAGGCTGGTTTAAATCTGAGATCCTCCTGCTTTAGACTCATTATTATCTGGAATTACAAGCATGTGTCCATATACCCAATAAGTTTTGACATTTTTCTATTTTATTTATTTATTTATTTTGGTGGAACTGGGGATTAAACTCAGGACTTGCGCTTGCCAGGCAAGCGCTTATTCTACTGAGCTATCTCCCCTGCCCCTGACATTTTGATTAATTTATTTTTTTGTGTATGAATTTTTATGAAAACTTTGTATAAACATTGTAAGATGGATATGATGGTCTGTGGCTATAATTGTAGCATTGTGGGTGTCTGAGGCAGGAACATTATAGGTTGGCGCACAGCTGAGGCAAGTTAGTGATGTAGTGAGACCCTGCCAAAAAAAAGAAAGAAAAAAACAAGGACTGGAGATGTAGCTCAGCAGCACAGTGTTTACTTGAGTTAGATTCTGAGTATGTACCCCCTCGCAAAAGAAAAATGCTAAGAATTTAGTACAAAGCCCTGAGTTCATTCTCCTGTATTTTGAAAAGTCAGAGGAGTGATAGCCTACTATTTGTCCCTTTTTGTATTTTTTTGACTTAATATTTATTTATTTTTGTATTTTAGGGAAGGGTCTACAGGGTGTTTAGGGTCTCACTACTAGATTGGGCTCATAGTGATCTGCCTGCTTACAGCCTCCAAGAGCTTCCATTACAGGTGCGTGCTACTATGCCCACACTCAAATGCCATCTCAGTGTGCATAAGGGTAGGGACTGCATGGCAGGCAGACCCAGGGATCGAACCCCAGGCCATTGAGCCTGCTTACAGGTGTTTTAATCCATTGAGCTATTTGGCCAGCCCCCAAAAGTTGAGAAGGATTTTTTTTTTTTTTTTGGGCTGGCTCAGTCTGCCTTAAGGGTGGGTCTCAAGGCATGCGGAGCTGGGGAATTGAACTGTGGTCCCTTGCACCTGCCTACATTTGCATGAACAGGTGCTTAAACAACTGAGCTAACTTGTAGGGCCCCCTTAATATAACCTTTAAATAGCTTTTTTTTTGGGATTGAACTCAGGCCCTTGAGCTTGTCAGGCAAGCGCTTATTTTACTGAGCCATCTCCCTGGCCCAAAGGGCTTTGATTTCAAGACATTTCATCCTTTTTTTCAGCTTTGTGATATACAATTGTATGGGTATGCCACAGTCTAGTCCAGCTGTTCCCAGTTATTCTTATATGTTGAGCTGAGTACTCCTTGGAGGCTATTTCTCTGGTACCCTAGGAACCACCTGCTTGCTCCACAGTTGAGTTCTGCTCATTGGGGACTGGAAGGGTCAGTGCAGACCTGCATGTGAGGGCTCCCAGCATCAGTACTAGTCAGGGCTGCCCTGTGCATGATTCTTAACTGCTGGCTCTAACTGGGGATCCCTAGCTCTCTTTGGCTGGTAAATTTGCTAGATTGGCATGCAGAGCTCAGAGCATTGTAATGGTGCCAGGTTCCCAAGGACATAGCCAAGGGGCCAGAGGGAGATGGCTCAGTAGAATAAGCACTTGCCTTGCAAGCGCAAGGACCTGAGTTCGATCCCCAGTTCTGCCAAAAACAAAACAAAAAAAACCTAAATGGACAGCCAAAGAACAGCTCAGTGCATAGGAAGTGAAGGACAAGCCATGTGGGGGAGGGCCACATCTACCTCTGCCCCCAGCCAACCAAATTCCATCCTTGAAGGGTCTTTGCTGGCCTTTTTTTCTTTTTTCCCTCTGAGATAGGGTCTCACTATGTATTTCATGCTGGTTTTGAACTCTGGAGCCCTAGCTGGCCTCTCCTGCCTTAGTTTCACCAGTGCTGGGATTCCAGTCATGTGATACCACCCCTGGCTGTAGGGTTTAATCTGCAGTATGCCCAATTGCATTTTAGGATTGGGATAGAAAGTGCAGCCCTCTAGTTACTTGGCCTTTGTGATAGACAGCCCCATCCTGACGTTATGGTGTCCTACTCTCAGTCACTTTAGCAGTTGATCAAGTGGACTGAAGCAGAGCCCAGGAACAGGCAGAGAATTGCCTGTCATTCAGGTGCCTATTTAGAGCTGTGGGGCTGGGAACTGTGGACAAAGGCCACTGTGTTGCTCATTGTATCATAGACTTCATAAAGAACCTAAAAGTGAAATAACTATACTGAAGGCTTTGTGCATTTGTAAATTTGATTGTTTTTACCACTGTTTCTTCTACAGAGATTGTATAATTAGTCTCACAAATATGTATGTGTTCATATTACAAAAATGTGCACAGCAACTATGCATTTACTTATATCACTCTACTACAAATTTGTATGAAGTATTCTCTTCACTTTTGTTTCCTTTACAACAAGTCTTGCTGAGTAGCTTAGGCTGGCCTTGAATGTCATAAATAGCTCAGGCTAGCCTCAAACTTGGAATCCTCCCATCAATCTTCTGTGGACTATGCTTGTAGGTTTGTGCTATCATGCCCATTTACATAAACTGTTTAAAACATTTCTTACAGTACTCTCGGGAACACATTTATAAGAAAAAATAGTACAGCATAATACTTCTGTTGTATCTGAAATAAAGATTTAGAAATTATGTTATGTGCAGATCCTTGTAGTATTTTAGAGGACATAATATACTTTTAAGAATTTAGCTAGTGAGTTTTAAGGTAAGATTTGCTTTCAGATGTGATTTAAAACCCAGTGTTTTTGTCATGTCTTAAAGAGAGACTGATGTCTTGTAACTCACTTCAGTATTTTGGTCTTCTTTCCTTATAAAGAATAATTAAAGGGCTGGCCAGATAGCTCAGCACATTAAAGCATCTGCTTAGGCAGACACAGGCAGTCTGGCTTGATACCCCACATGCCATGCTGGCCTCAACCCTGGGGCACAATGAGCCAGCACTTGAGACTGGGTGTGGTAGCACACTTCTGTAATCCCAGTGCTTGGGAGGCTGAAAAACGGAGGATTACTGAATTCAGTCTGTGTAGTGAGACTCTGTAGACTCTGTAAAATATATATTAAAAAAAAAATTAGGATGATCATGATTTCACACAATATCCTGGTTTTTTTGTTTGTTTTTTGAGGTTCCAAGAGTCAAATTAAAGAAGGTCTAAATGTAATTTGTAAGAATTAAGAGCCCCAGAGTGAGGAAAAGAAGTTTGTGTATTGTATATGTGTATGTGTTTGTCTGTGTAAAAGGAAGAGTGTATATACTTGCCCTTCTGAGAAGAGATGTTAAATATCTGAACAGATGTCCATTTTCTGTAAATTTTTTTTGCTGTTGTTGCCATGAATTGAACTAAGGACCTCTTGCTTGCCAGGCAGGTGCTTATGCCACTAAGCTATATCCCCAGCCCCTTTTCCTATATATTTGAGTTATGGAAAGTAGGGAAAATAGCATAGCTATAGAATTACCAAAAAGATGAGTCAGTAGTGAGTGGTACTAAATGAATGAGGAAACTTGTTTTTCTCTCCAAGTACTATGTGAATAATTTTGTTTTCTGTATATGAACCATCCTGTAGTACTTATTTTAAAATCTATCCTACGTTGTTACTGTTTTATTGTGTGTAATTAAGAATTGGCCATAGCCACTAGGTTGGCTGCTAAAGCAGATTTTTTTTTTTTAAGAGTGCAGTTCTTACAATAACATTAGTTTGTGTTAATATTATATTTTTGATTTTGGATACTGGAATTGAACTCATGCTTGCTAGGCAGGTACTGCACAGCTGAGCTGTATCCTTGGCCCAATCTTATATAATGATGATATTTATTTTTGGAGTTTTCTGTGTGTTACTGTATCTTAATTTCATTCCCAGTACACATTTCTTCCTTTTGTTCTTCACTCCTGATTAACCCTGGCCTGGTCTCCAGATGCCCACCTCATGGTCTGCTCTGGTCTTTTGTGGTCTGCCCTGCTCTTCATTTCTACCTTCCCCTCCCCTCCCTTCCCTTGCCTTCCCTTCCCCTCCCCTGCCTTCCCCTCCCCTCTTCTTTCTTCCCTTCCCTTCCTCTTTCTTCCCCTCCCCCACTCCCCTTCATTCTGAGAATATGCCTAGGGGTGGTGTAGCTGCATTAAGTAGTATTTCTGTGTTAAGTGTTTTGAGGGATTGCCATACTGCTTTCTGTAGGGACTGTCCTGGTTCACATTCTACCACTGGGGAGGCTCTGTTCGTCTGCCCCAGTCCCTCCTGACATCATTGCTGTGTATATTCTTGCTACCACCTATTTTGATGGGATGAGAGGAAATCCCAGTGTGGTTTTAATTCCAGTTTCTCTGGTCTCTAGAGATACTAAACATTGTAAAGTTTTGGTCATTTGAGCTGTTTAAAAAAATACTCAGTTCATTTGCCCACAATTTTATTGACTTCGTTATTTTATTTATGTTTTAAAGTTATTTATATATTCTAGATAGTAATCCTCTATAGCAGTCCCCATTTAGTGGATTGTCACTTCACTCTTGCTTCTTAATTTTTTAAAAATTTGTTTATTTGATGCAGGGTCTCAAAGTTCAGACTTGTAGCGATCCTCGTCTCAGCCTCCCCAGTACAGGGAGCATGCTCACCACACCCGGTTTTTCACTCTTGTTTCTTACATTGTGCAGAAGTGCTTTAATTTGGTGCCCAATTTTTTTGTTTTTTTAGATGAGCAATACATACTTTTTATTGCAAGTTTGTACCATGTATTATGTGAGACAATTCAAATTGAATGGAACAGGCTGTATCTTCATTTGCCAAGTATGGAAAGTTTAGTACAAGTTACTTCAGAGTTATATCTCCCCATGATTGCTTCATCTTCTTGTTGTTAAGAAGAAATATACTATCTTCTTGTTGGCTTTCCTCTGAACTCATCACAATTTGAAATTAAAAGATTCTATTATCGCTTACATTTTTATTTTATTTTTTTTTATTTTTAGGGAAGGGTTTGCAGGGTGTTCAGGGTCTCATTACTAGATCAGACTTGTACTGATCCCCATGTTTACAGCCTCCCAAGAGCTGGGATTATGGTGCCCAATTGTTGATTGTTCTATTTCCTGTGCTTTTGGAGTCCTACTCAAGAAGCCTTTCCTGGGACTGGGATGAAGCTCAGCAGCACAGCATCTGCCTGGCAGGTGGGAGGTCCTGAGTTCCATTCCTGTACCAAGAAAAAAAATTTCTTATGGTTGTGGCTTCAAGTGTTTCTTTTATAATATGGCAGAATTTCTGTAGGAAAAGTTTTGGTTCATGTATTTCCCAAATAAGATAGTTAAGCGGCAGTCTATATCTTGTAGGCATTGAAATAATAAAAGTAGTCATTTAAAGTTTGGATCCTTTTAAATTCAATCTTTTCTTATTACATTTTGCAGACATTTCAATCTACGAATGAAGAGGGATACTTCCCTGTTTAGTGATGAATTTAAAGTAGAAACATCAGATAAAGTACTTGATTATGATACCTCTCACATTTACACTGGACATATTTATGGTAAGTTAACTCTAACATAAATTTATGAAGTTCTTTTCTACCCAGAGACATGTATTTAGGTACGTGAGCTGATATTTCAGGAGAGCTGGTGTCCCTCAGCAGAGGGAAGACATTCTGTTTTCCAGGTGGCCGAGAGTCAGTGCCTTTTGGTTTAGCTGTTCTGGAAGATGCTCGGCTCCTTCAGACTTGAACCAGCCAGTTTGTCAGCTAGGATCCTTAGCCCAGAGGTCATACTCAGAGCGACCCCCACCTGTGCCTTGGATCTAGGGCTCAGATCTGGATGATTCCTGAGGATTAAGATTAGGGAGGAGTCATGTGTCTACACTGCACTGTGGAGAGGAGCAGGTTGGGTTGAACCTGGATCTGGTATGGAGACTGCAGCCTTGTGAAGTCTTTGCCTTGGGACTGTCCTGGCTGGTGGTGTGTTCCTTTTGCTACTGTTTGGTTCTTTGAGGCAGAGTCTTGCTTAGGCTGGCCTTGAACTCTGCATGTGGCCTAGGCTGGCCTCACAGTGATTCTCCTGCCTCAGCCTCCTGAGTGCTGGGTTTGTAGACATGTGCCACCATGCCTAGTTATCCTTCCTCTTAGTCTCCCACCCTGGACCACCCCCCTTTGCTATACGAGCTCCAATTCCTGCAGAAATAAACCCTGCATAAGAGTCATCTGTTTTGTTATTCTTTGAGCCTAATACTCCCATACCTTAGGTGTGTAGTAAATTTTGTGTGTTTTCTCCCATTTAAAACAAAATTCAGAGGCATGTGAATGAGTCATGAAGAGTAAATGGTCTTTGAAAAACGTTATCTTTTAATCTTTAATGTGTGTATTAATGAATTACATCTGGCTTCTGAAAGGTTAAAATTTTGACACCAAATACTTTGAAATGGTTTTCAAAAAATTTTAATGATTCTGTAATTCTCTGATTTTTAAATAATTTTTTTAAAAAAATCTTAATTTATTTGGTACAGGATCTCCCTGCACAGCTTGAACTCGTAATGATCCTCCTGTCTCAGCCTCTCCAGTGCTGGAATTACAGGCGTGTGCCACCATGTGTGGTTTGGTGATCAGCATGGCATGCCAGGTCTTTGTGCTTACCAGGCAGGTGCTTAGACCCCTGAGTTATTTCCCCAGCACCTTATTGTCTGTTTTTTAAAGGAAGAAATTAGCAGTAACTTTCTATATTGTATAAGAAAACAGGAAAGATTAAAAGGAAATTCCAGAGATCACTTGAGCTGAAAATAAAGTGATAGTAATTAATAGGTGATCTTCCCAGACCTTTGATATGTCTTGCTGGGCTAATCATTTGGTAGTCTGTGCCATTCTTTTTTTTTTATTTGGTGGAACCGGGAATTCGACCCTTGTGCTTGCCAGGGAAGTGCTTATTCCACTGAGCCATCTCCCTAGCCCTGTGCCCATTCTTGGTAGGTATTGAAGAGCTTCGAGCTCATGATTGACTCAAAGCCAGCCAGTTAATGTGAAAGTATAGATCAGAAATTATGGAAAAATTGGTGTTGGGAGCATAGCTTGCTGGCTGCAGCATGCCTGCCATAGGCTTGCTACCGCTGGCTTAGTGCTAGAGCATACATTTAGCCTGTAGGCTATGGGTTCAGTCTCTATTACCTTAAAACAAATGTGAGAGAAAATGCTTGAGGTGTGTGCACTGTTTTCAGCAAATTTCATGTTGTGGTTTTTGTTACTGTGTCTAGCTGCACTATATTTAACTTTTAAAGCCCCACTTGGGGACAGAGGCAGGAGTATGTACTCCCAGTGTGTTGCAAGAGTGAGGTAGGAGGACTGCTTTCTTCTAGAGATATAAGGCTGACCTTAGCAATAAGGCAAGACCCCAAATGAAGAAAAATGAAAACCAGGCAGGAGACAGGGCCGTTTATGGTAGAGACCATGCCTGGTACACATGGGGCCCCAGCAGTGAAAGAAAAAACTCACTTTCTACTCCTTCATGGCGTTAGATTTTGGTGTGCAGATTTTGTGATTAAGGACTAAAATAATACTTCTTTTTTTTGTATTTAGGACAAGGTGTACAGGGTCTTGTTGCATAGATCAGATTCATAATGATCCTCCTGTTTACAGCCTCCCAAGTGCTGGAATTACAGACACAAGGCACAGCAGGCCTGGGGAGGGAACTCCTGGCCCCTGCGTCTGCCTGAGCAGGCGCTTTAATCTGCTGAGCTATTTGGCTGGCCCTAATACTTTTTTTTCTGTTATTTTATTTAATTATAATTGATGATGCAGTATTCCAAATCTTAGTCAGATATCTTTTAAAAAGGGGTTGTTATGCTTTTATTCATATTGCTTGTGAAATATTTAGTAGTTTTGTATTTAAAAGTACATTTATAGAACTTGAAGGTGGCAGAGAAGCCAGAAGATTCACGTATAGCGTGTCAGATGGAAAAACACTTTTTTTTTTTTGATTGTGGTAATTAAAACTGAATTTTTGTGGTAAGTTTTTTGTTTGGTTTTGTAGACAGGGTCTTACTATGTAGTTCAGGCTGGCCTTGAACTGATTATGTAAGACAGCCTGGTCTTGAACTTTTGGTGATCCTTCTGCCTCACCCTGCTGGGTACTGGCCGAAAGCAGAAAGTTTTTCTTTTTAAATCAGTTTTTATTTTTATTTTAAATCATTTTTTTTTTACTTGGTACAGGGCCTTACTACGCAGCTCAGACTCTTAGTGATCTTCCTGTCTCAGCTTCCCCAGCACTGGGACTACAGGCATGTGCCATCACACCCAGTAGCCAGCTTGGCACAAGGCCAGCACAGCATGCAGCACTGGGAGTTGAACCTGGGTCCTTGCACTTGCCAGGCAGATGCTTAGATCACTGAGCTATATCTCCAGGGCCCCTAAAGCAGGAGTTCTAAAGAGACATTTTTGAGTATCTTTATTCTGAAAGTATATCTTTATTAGTGGTTCAACTTGCTTCTAAGTTTGTTGGATTAACAATTACTTACTGAATGACTAAAGCATGCATGACAGGAAGTTTTTTTCTGACAGAAAGTATTCTAGGTGCTAGGATATGTCACAAGGCAGATGTTGTAATTTTTATTGTTAGTAGTAATTATATGTTTTAACTGAATTCCGGTTGATGTTCTTATCTCAAATTCAGCTTGATATATTTTATGTGAAAATTAATTTCCCCAGTAAAATTATGCTCTGGATATTTGAAAAAGAACATAAGAATGGTTTTTTAAAGTAAAATGATGGGTTGTGGATATAGCTTAGTGAGGCGAGCACCTACCTGGCAAGTGCAAGGTCCTGAGTTCAGTTTCCACTACCAAAAAGAACAAAAAAAAGTGAAATGACTTTCTCATGTACAAAGTAAGTTTTGAAGATGTTGTTGCTTTCACTCATAGGTGAAGAAGGAAGCTTTAGCCATGGGTCAGTGATTGATGGAAGATTTGAAGGGTTCGTCCGGACTCATGGTGGCACATTTTACATCGAGCCAGCAGAGAGATACATTAAAGACCGAGCCCTGCCCTTCCACTCTGTCATCTACCACGAAGATGACATTAGTAAGTGCTTCCCTGTGTCCAGCAGCCTTTTGCGAAAAGGTGTCTTAAGTAATGGAAACTTTGTGGAGATGAAACCTGAGCTGTCAGTTAGGAGCGGAGCACAGTCTCCTTCCATGAACTGTGAGCCTTTCTGGGGTGGTGGGCATCTGGGTATTGGGGCGCCTGGCCTTGCTGTGGTGCAAGCCTCGGTTGACTGAGCCCTCTAAGCTGATGGAAGCTGGACTGCGTTGTTCTGTGCCAGCCAGTCTGTTCACGTTGCCACCTTTCCAGGTGTGGCCTGCAGAGGAAAAATGCACTTACGTTTAAACGTTAAGTTTTAGCACTTTTTGTGATTTCTGAATCCTAGTGTTTCTTTTTGCAATCCTGAAGTAAGGACCTCAGCTTGATGAAACTGCAGGTTTGTCCTGTGTTTTGTCCTCTACATGCCTGGTCTGTAATGGTGATTTTTTTTCTGAGAATTCTTTATGTAGAAAAAAATAGACTGTGCTGTTTAAGTCTGCCTCGTCTCTGTGTCCATAGTTGTGTAATCATGAGGCTGCTTCATTGACATGCATGCCTCTAGCTTACTTACCTCTTGGGCCCTCTGTCTGTTTTACTCCAATTAGACTGGTCTCACTTTTATTTTTTGTATAACCAGTGATTGAACTTAGGCCCTTACGCTTGCCAGGGAAGTGCTTATTCTACTGAGCCATCTCTCTGGCCTGGTTTCACAATTTTTGCCTTGTCCTAACTTGGAAGGTTCCTCCTGGTTTTCCTCCTGGCTTCGTTTTCTTTTTGGCACAGGCGTTTGTCAATAATTTCATCCTTCTAGTATTATAATGGCATTTTCAATGATGTGAGCTTTTGCCTCAGCTGCTCTGAAGAGTCTGCATTGCAAACCGTCTACCTACTTATTGTTGCCACCAAATTGTCATTTTGAGAACAGCACAGCTACTCGAGGTGGGGTGTGATCACAGCTTGAGCTGGAGGCAAACTCAGGTCCAGCAGTGGTCCTCACTTATTTCTTCCCTCGTCCCTGTTGACTCCTTTTCCAGCTCCTGGCATTTCAGACAGCACTGTGCTTTGGTGTCCAAGCCTCAGTGTTCCTCCTTGGTAGGAGTATGAACTCCTTTGCCTGCCTCTCTTCTGACAGCATTTTGCCCAGTTGCTTTATGCCTTGCTGTGTGACATGCTAGGCACTGTGATCACCTGCAGGTTTCCTCCCAGTCAGGGATGTGTATTGTCCAAGTACACAAGTTCTGTATCTTTTGCTCCTGATAATCCAGCTAGGGTTTATGTTGGTAGCAAAGTCTTCATAAATATTTAATGAACCCTGGAGATATTTTTCCCGTAGACTGTTTCCTCAAAGTTGAAGACCATCTGATGGGAAGGAAGGCGGGGTGGTGTCTGGGGGGCCAGTCCCCCCCCACCTTCTAGCTGAGCGCCTTCCCTGCCATTGCAGCCCTCACAGCCATTGCAGCCCTCACACTGTTTTGCTTCTGTCTTACTTTTTGTCCTTGTGTTGTTTTCTTGTAGATGGCTTGGATATATTCTACTTTTTCTTCACCTCCTTATTTCTTTCTTGTGCTTTAATTACATTTCCCCCACATTGCATTGTAGTTGTTTTGAGGGTTTTTTTTTTTCTTTTTTTTAGATAGGGTTTTTCTATGCAGTTCAAGCTGGTCTTGAATTAACAGGCTAGCTTTGAACTCTTAGAGATTCCTGCCTTGGTCTCCCAATTGGGATTACAGGCATGAGCTACCACGCCCTGCCTTTGCGCAATTTAGTTTTGTGTTTATATTGCTTTTATTATTAAATGCCATTAATGATATTAAAAATTAAGGCAGTAATGTTTAGATTGATTTTGGTTGTAATTCTTAGCTTAATAAATGGAAATGTGAGGAATACAGGAAGGAATTGTTTTGAACAGAGCTGTTAATGTTTACAGATTTAAGCAGTTACTTCTGTTCATTTGAGAGGAGGTCTTGTTAGGTTTTGCTGTGTTTCCCCATACTAGTGAGCCTTCTGCCTCGACCTCCTTGTTGTGTTTTGCTGTGTTTCCCATATACTAGTGATCCTCCTGCCTCGACCTCCGAGTAGTTGAGATTAAAGGCATATTCTTCTGGGCCTAGCTTTAGGCAGTTACTTTTGAAAAATTATGTGAGGGTCTAATTAACCATTGTAGGTGGAAACATCAATTTAATAACCTTTTAATTTCTAAGTAGTTGCTATATTCCAGATTTGAGATAGGATTCCTTTTCTTTGAAGGGACAAAAACGTGCTTCAGTTTGGGGCCTGTGAACACTGCTGTCACCACTCACTCCTGCCTGTTATGTGTGAAAGACAGAATGAGCAGGGCTATTCTCTGGTGTGGACTCCTAAAGTGGTTTTCATAGAAAGTAAAGTATTTTTTTCAACTGTTTGAAAATACATGCTGGACATGATAGTGTACACTGAATTCTAGGTCTGGGGACACAGAGGCAGGAGTAGCACTTTTGAGTTTGAGCCCAGTCTGGGTTTTACATAGTGAACTCAGGGCCAGCCTGAATTCACTATTCAGGTATATTGAGACCCTGTCTTAAAACAAAGCAAAACACATGACATGTGATAATCCTCTTTACCTGGCATGACAGACAGAAACAGTTCACAGTACTTTTGTCCTCCCAGCTTTGGCTTACCTGCCCTCCCTGTAGAGATTGTGCATGTGTGTGCCATCCTTTGGGCTCTGTGGCTCTGCGAACTGGCAGTGGTTGCTGGTTGTACTCCTGAGGAGGGTGCTTTCTGGAGTGGGGTGCCCTGTAGCATGCATGTGAAATTTTTTTTTTTAATTAATTTTATTAAGAAACAAATAGCAATGAGACAGTTTCAAAACTAATTATGAGAACAGTTTTAATAATTAATACATTGCATATTGTTGTCTTTGTAGGGGTTATTCATAGTACAAGATACATATATGATATCCTATCCAAACACTATTAGTACAAATCTTTCTTCTCACTGAATAAAAATTAAAATTAAAGTTGAAGTCTTTCAGTTAAACTTAATCACATTTTGCATGTGAAATTCTTTCCACGCCTCATTCCTTTCATCTCATGGTAGCTTTCTTTTTTTTTTTTTTTGAGACAGGGTCTCATTATGCAGTTCAGGCTGGCCTTAAGCTCACTTTGTAGCTTTGTAGCTCAGGCTGGTCTTGAACTCACAACAATCCTCCTGCCTCAGCCTTCCAAGTGCTGGGATTACAGGCCTGCGCCACCACGCTTGGCTCTCACGGTAGCTTTCTAGAGTAACTTGCACTGCAGCCACATGTCATCTGCACTTCGTGTGTGAGAAGGCTTGGGGAGCTCCATGCTCAGGTGTGGGCCTCAAGTTCTTCCCCATGCCCTGGCTTAGTCATGGAGGAAGATTTCTAATTTCATTGCCTTCTTCTTCTGGGGCTTTACTGAAATCTGTCTCCTAAAATTATACATTTGTATCCATTGCTGTTTGAGGCCAGATTTGCGCCTTTATTTGGCAGTGGGCATTTTATTTTACAGATAATTAAAAGAATAAGAGTGCTCTTTAATGTATATCATTATTTCTTCATGGTTCACTTCATTGCTGGGAATTAGTCTTCATACTGGAGCACCCTGTAACAATTTGTGTATGGTGTGTGCCTGCAAGGACCTCGTGTTTTCCCTAGGAGTGAATGTTGGGGAAGTGTGGGTCAGTGTGAGTTCTGACAGCTGCCGTGCCCTCATGCTGTGTAGTTGGAGGCCTGTATCACTGCAGAACGTTGGGGAAGGTATATGTGGCTATATCAGAATGGAGACAATTTTCAGAAAAAAATATTTAATAACATCTGCAGGAGCTTTGCATACCCAGTTAGAGGTGAAAGCCAATAGCTACATAAAGTTATCAACAAGAAATTTGCGCTTGTTCCATTGTGGACTGCAGTAGGAAAGAGCACTCTCTCATAGGACATAGACATGTGAGCAGTTATGACAAGCAAGAGCACCACTTATCCGCAGCTGTTGGCACAGTTTATTGGAAGGCAGTGCGGGGCCAGCACTGTTGTGTACACTAGGACCATTCTCTGTTAGTAGGAGGCCCCAAGAATGTCCTGCTGCAGGCAGTAGCTGCAGAGGGATCGTGCACCCTCTGCACACTATCTGTCTGCGGGTGGGGCACAGCTGACATCTTTTTGGTTTTCTTGTTGTCTAGCAGGCAGGTCTTTGTGATGCTGCACTTGTCTGTTCACCTGTCAGTTCCCCAGTGTGTTTTTGTAGTTTTTGTGCATAGTTCCTAGGGGGAATCATTTTGGTTTTCCTCTGCTGTGAATGATCTCTTACAACTTCCAGTCCCAGTCCTCTAAGAACATTTCTCTGATTTTTGCACTCTTTATTTTCTTTGTAAACTATCGAACTATTTATACCACACATATTCAGGATCAGTTAAAACACAACCACTTGCCAATGCTTTGTGTTTCAAGTGACATCATAGTTACTGTGTAACTCAACATCATCTGTTGTCCCTTTGATGGTGTTACAGAAAGTTTCCATCGCAGGCTTCTGTTTTGTAGAGGTTTCCTTATTAGCATTCCTATCATTTTGTGAAATGTTGATATCAGCAATACCACTTTGTTTTTGTTTGCCATATATGAGGCCAATGATATATCTTCCTGAAATCCAAAGGTTGTACTATATAATTCTCTATTTTGAAATTACAACATTTCATTTGAAATTTCTGCTTTGTTCTTGTGCTGGTCATTTTGTGCTCTGTTAGCAGTCAACATCATTTGGAAACTGGTAAGCCAACTGTTGAATGTCATCCTCTGATGAGTTTGGGAGGTGTCATCAACGAGCCAACTCACAACATCATTTGGTGTATTGCTATATGAATAAAGACCTCGTTGCCTGAGTTCCACAATAAATGTCTAAACTGAAAGCATAATGAGTCTTTGCATCTACAACAGCCTTTTTTTATGCAATAGTTTGACCCATTGCTTTTCCATAAGCTTTTTACATTCCTACAATTACCATGATAAATCTAAGTACTGCTAAGTACATAAGATCTATAAATGCTTTCAGTTTAGCTAATGAGGTGTCATAATAAATATATTTTAGAAACAAACATTTTACTTGCATTTCAGCCTTTGTGCATTTCACAGCATCTTGTAGCAGTTCATCTATTGGGATTTTCCAACGTTGAATGGCAGTGCTGGCATTCTGTCCAATACCTTTTGCTCCTGCCAAGACCTTCACTGTATTTTTGGACCTAGCTGTAACAGTGGCTCATTCCATTTGGTCACATGGCCATCTTACAGCATTTTCACTAGTCAAATATCTACTCATAAAGCTGTTTTCTTTGTCATCTGAATCAAGAAGATCTGCTTTCCTTGTGTCTGTATCACTCAGTTCTTGCTCCATCTCACTGTCACAGGAACTTTGGCTCCCCTGGCCAACGTCAAAGCCATCATCACCATTATCCGGACCATGCCACCTGTCTGTTACAAAAGCATGTGTTTTACCATAATAAATTATTTTCATCATCCGTGCATGGGTAATCTGATGACTCACTTTTTACCTCCTCTAAAACTTGCAAATCCAGTTTTTCATGTGCTGTTGTACTGAACTGGACTACTTTCACCAGAAAAATTAAAGCTTTTAAAAAACAAATCCTAGAGTGGTGTGAGTATATTAGGCCTTCTGTGATGTGGAGGTGAGCACGTGCCAAGCATGGTAGTGTGTGATGTTTGTGATCATCCTGGTTTGATGCTTTACCTTTCATCATGCCAACTGGGTAAGCACAAAGATGGAGTTGCATAGTAGTGTAAGCTATTATTGTTCAGTAAAAATTTGCAGTGGAAACTCAGGGGGTATATTTGTAGAAGTGTGTTAGTGCCTTGAGTGCATGTGGTGCTGGGGATGAGCTTACAGAGTTTATGCTAACTACAATTGTTCCGTACCACTGAGCCATACTTCCAGCACTAAGAATAGTTTAAAGGTGAAAGAACTTGATGATATTACACAGTATTACAGTGAATATTTGGGGGGGGGGGAAAGAAGTAAAGAAAAAAGAAAAAGGTTAGGAGAAAGCTAGGTTTAAATGTTTTTTTCCCTCGATACTGACTTTGCAAAAGGGTAGCCATGTCACCACTTGAAAGTGGAGCAGTTTATATTTTAGATAGAAGCATTATTTAGGACTGTTAGGTCCTGGGGATCATTGCAGTGAAATCCAAGCTTTTGTACTTACTTAGTTTTTGAGAAAGGTCTTGTTGTGTAGCTCAGACCTTGGACTTGTGGTCTTCCTGTGTCAGCCTTTGAGTGCTGGGTTTCCAGATGTGTGCCATAACTGACCCAGCCATACATTGAATATAGTGCTGTCAGTGATTGATGTTTGTACCAGTCATCCTCTTACAATGCTTGCCGACAATGGCCCAGGACCCGGATCCCACAAAGAGCAGTTTCTGAGAGGCATTGTGAGATCTGCTTTACTATGAAAAAGTTAAATTCTGTACATATACATTTGGGTCCTATATAACCTATGATAAGTCTTGCCATTATGTATTTATATTTGGACAACAGACTAGGAATGCAAACTGAGTTTTATTGATGTAGAGAATCGTAGGATCAAAGATTTAAAGGCAGCCTTGCATATCAGTGGGGTGGCTAACCCTGTACTGTGCAGGATTCAGTCCATCTGCTTGAGGTCATGCTGGTTGGTGGCAAACATGTAGTGAGATCTAGCATGATGTACCAGAGCCCCAGAGCAGGCACGTGTGTGAGGAGGGATGCAGTACACATAGCAGCTGATGTGGCCAATGCGTCAGAGAGTCTTCATAACTGCAGCACTAGGGACATCATGTTCTCCATGTAAAAAATAGATGGTAGCCTAGCATTAATACCCCCACATGCACCTGAAAGGTGATGGTTTCAGACTGCATCTCTTCTAAAGGTGGAGTGGTTTTAGTGATTAGCAGTGTACTTTGTTGTTGTGAGACAGCCTTGCTATATGGCCTGGGCCAGCACTGAATTCACTGTGTAACCCTGAGTGGCTTCAGGCTGATGATGTTCCTGCCTCAGCCCCCCATATACTGGCATTACAGATGTGCACTTAAAAGTGACTTGAAATGTACATTCTTCTAGTGAATTAAGTAGAACCTGAGGTATGTCCACTACCATTCACATTTTTGTGAATAGTCCTTCACATCTTATATATCATCTTATAAAGCATTTTAAATAATTTATATCTTAGGTCAGTAAATGTAGTCTGGCATTTTCTTTTTAAATGGTTACATGCATTTTAATTTTCTATTGATGAATGTATTTAATTAGCTAATCAATTAATGGACATAAAGATTGTTCCCTTTTTTATTGTTAAGCACTGCTGTGGGTAACATGATTATAAATATTTTTCTCTTCAACATTTGTATGGTGCTTTGAGATTATGTCCTAGAAGTAGTTAGCATTTCAGTTTTGTTATATATTGCTGGATGATTCTAGAAGTTATATAAATTTATACCTAGAAATTTAGTATTGACTTAATATCTTAATGTACTGCCTTTAGGTGTTATTTTTTCCTATCGCTCCAAAAAATGTTCCTTGATTTTTTAAAATACAAAATTCAAGCAAGATTCACACACCATATTTGATTATTACCAGTCTCTAGTTGAGATATATATACATATACATATATATATATATATATATATATATATATATTTTTTTTTTTTTTTTTTTTTTTTTTTTTTTTTTTTTTTTTTAATGCAGAACCGGGGATCGAACTCAGGCCCTTGCACTTGCCAGGCAAGCGTTTACTCTACTGAGCTATCTCCCCAGCTCCTTCTAGTTAATATTTCTAATAATCTTATTGAGAAAAGAGATACAGTAAACTGCTTGTGTATAAAGTATATAGTTTGGTAGGTTTTGGCTTTAACACTATCTTGGTTCAGGAGCCCTAGAAGTTTCCTTCTTCATGTAATCTCCCTCTTCCTCCCACCATGCTGATTGCCTCAAGTACTAACCTGTTTGCACTGTTTTCAGTCTTTGAATAATTATTTTGAGGTTCATCCCTTTTGTACGTGTATTAGTAGTTTAGTCCTTCTTACTGATGAACAGTGCTGCATTGCGCTGATATTGTACAGCTGCATGTCTGTGGATGTGCTGCGTGTTTTAGGGTTTTGGTTATTATAGTGTTTGTGGTATAGTATTTATGATATTAACTAACTGAGTGTTGGTTGGTTAAAGAGAAGGTAAGCTCTGTACAGAGGCAAGAGGGTAAAATAAATCTAAGGATTTACGAGATCTGGCTTTGTTGCCGAACTCTGATGAGAAAAGACCTTGGAAATGTAAGATAAGCTTTGTAAAAAAACAAGTGAGCAGAAGAAATGTTATTTTTCTTTTATTTTAGGGAAGGGTCTACAGGGTATTCAGGGTCTCACTAGGTTGGATTCCTAGTGATTCACCTGCTTACAGCTTCCAAAGAGGCTCACACCACCACACCCAGTCTCAATTGCCGACTCAGGGCACCCCAGGGGCAGGGCCAGCACGGCAGGCCCAGGGATCAACCCCTGGCCCCTGTGCCTGCTTGCAAGAGCTTTAATCCACTGAACTATTTGTCTGGCCCTTGTTGTTTTAATTTTTAGAGCTGTTCTCAGTAAGTTACTTAGTTGGGGCTTTAATGTGCGATCCTCCCGAGTCAGCCTCACAGGATTTCAGAGGAGCACTGCCATGCCTGGCTACTAGTTCACTTTATGCTGATCTGCTGATCGTATAAGAATTTCTTTGCCCTAAGTCCAAAGGTCTCCTTCACAGTGCACCTCGGGTATCATTCCTTCACAGGTGCCCTTTCTGTACTCTGTTTTGAATCCAGCAGCAGCTCGTTGATCAGATGGTTGACCTTTTGGGTGATTAAATTCAACCGTGTTTAATAAATGTGGATGATTGCAGAGGCAGTAACACTCTGCAAATTAATACTTAAGTGTAGTATTTGTTTACAGTCTGACTCTTTAGCTAGACAGTAAGCTCTTTGGGACTACATGATTTGTGTCATTTATTTTTTGTTTCTGTGGTATTTAATAAATAGTAGTTTTTTCCCCCTCTTATTTTATCTCATTGTTTGAATAAATGAATGCAGTTAAAATAACTTTAAGGGGGCTGGTGAAATAGCTCAGCTGATTAAAGTGTCTGTTACCTCAGTTTGATCTCTGGAACCACATGCTGTGTGGCTCCGCCCCCAGGGCTGGCTGAGTTGGCCAGAGGTATTGGTGCACGCCTGTAATCCCAGTGCTGGAGAGGCTGAAAACAGGAGGATCATCTTGAGTTCGGGCTGCGTAGTGAGACCCTACAACAACCAGATGTAAAAAAAAATAATGACTTCAAGGCGGGCCATGCCAGCCCATCCCTGTGATATCAGAGTAACACCTTTTTAAAAAATATTTATTTATTTATTTATTTTGGCATAACATGGAACATGTATTTTCATCAAGTATTGAGATACTAAATTCTAAGTCTGTACAGAATATGAAGAAGAAAAAAAAATTAAAACAATACAAATGAACATTTACATATATTTACATAGATATTTAGAAATCCATCCATATACAGCATAGTAGCATTGTAGCATGACTGTTTTATGACTTTTTTTGGTCTTATTTTTCATTTACTGTCCTTTTTAAAGGGCAGTATAGTAATAGCTGGTATGTCTTGATAAGAAGTACATATTTAGAAGACCAGAATGACAGGCATTTGGAGTGTGACCCTTCTATTATATTTCATTAAATTCAGTGCAGTGGCTTGGTTCACAGGTATCAGCATATATAGTTAGTCAGGGTGAGAATCCTACCACTTAACTGTTAGTTTCAAAAATCCCCTGATGTTTCTCAGGATCATTGTCATACCCATCTAGTGTGTACAAGTGAGTGGTCTTGCCTGTCATATTTCTCAGCATTTCTTCTTGCCCTCTCCTCATTGTCCAACCCTCAAGTTCTCGCTTTCCTTTAGAGCAAGACCTTTTTTAAAAAAAAAACAACAAAATAACAAAGCCCACCACTGGCTGGGGAGGTAGCTAAGCACTCCCCAGTTCAAGTCCTAATATTGTCCAAACCTACCTACCTAAACAGGAAATTTAAATTGGGTAGACCACCTTTGTAGTACTCAGTCTGTACAGTAGTTGTGGATTTCAGTATACTTCTCTGTACGCTTGCAGTGGTCAGCAGTTCTTGCTGACTGCAGAAGGAATGAAAGCTAGCAGGTTGTTACTTGTGCCAGCATTCCGTGTGTCATTGGTCAATGGGTGACCTTTGAAAAGAGGCTTGAAAATTAGTTGCTTAGAAATTAAAATGAGCAAGTATTAATTGGTTAATGAAGGTATGGCAAAGATTTAGACTTTAAAAAATATCTGGGGGGGGTTCTCAATATTGGAGAGCCAGAATGTTATAGATATCGTGGAGTCACTGAAGCCTTAAAGGAGGCATGGCTCTTGCCTGGGCGCAGCTGCCCTGAGCCTGAGCCTGAGGTGACTGTGCTAATGGCGGCAGTCTGCCCTCTGGCTGGTTGGGAAAGGAGCAGGATACCAGAAGGCTCTTCAAGGGTGTGCCCCAAGTGCCCACCTCCTTTACTAGGCCTCACTGAAAAGGTCCTCCCATATCCTGGCAGTGCCTCAACACACTGGCTTGTGAGAGACTCTTCAAATGTAGTAAGCTTCATGACTGTTTTATTTGTAAATTAACGCCAGCATGAGGAGCTTCAGATGCTGTGATGGCAGTGGGGAACAAGACAAAAGTTCTGTCTTTTGCATTTCGGGGTCTTGTATTTAATCTTTAACTGGTCAGAGTAATAAAGCAGTATTTCTCCCTGGGCTGCTGGCATCACACATCTCTCCTAAATTCATAGGTGGGGAGTAGCATCCTGGCTACACTTGGTCCACTGGAGTCCCTCCTTTCCTCTGAACTCCTAATCTGCCTTCCACATGAAAAGTCTCACTCTTCCATCTGCCCTCAGTATTGTTGTTTTTGGTACCTTTGGTTTTTTTTGGTGGTACTGGGGATTGAATTTAGGACCTTATGCTTGCAGCCAGGCCGGTGCTTATGCCACTGAGCTACCTCCCCAGCCCTGTTTTTGCTAACTGGATAAATGGTAGTTTTCCTAGGTCTACCCTTGTAGATGTGGTAGTAATGAAGCAACTTTTATGCACTGTCATGGAGTTGATCTATCTTAAATGATGTTACTGTAATAAAAGTTGTACTAGTTGATTGGAGATGTGATTCTTTCCTGTTGTTGGAGAGATTGCAAGCACTTTTGACATCTCTGGCCGAGGTCTCCCACCTTTGGCCTTTGGTCAGTTTCTCACCCTGCAGGTGTCTGGGAGTAGTTTGTTGGCCAGGAGGTCTGAACCGAATGGCCACATTCTCCTTCAGAGTTGGCTAAGGCCACTTCTTGCTGGAGGTGGTGTCACAGTGTATGTGTTACTGTATTTCTGTTTCCTGCAGCAAAACAAAAGCAACAGGTTTGCAGGCAGAGGAGCTGGAAGGAAGGCAAGAGCCGGAAAGCTGGTCGTTGTTTCCATCAGGCTGAATGTTCTGCACCCGTGACTTGTTCTTTGTGAAAGAATGTGTTGTTTGGCCTTTTCTGGGGAGCCACACTGCATCTGTGATTCTGGGTCTCAGTGAGGGCTTATTCATTAGTTAAACAAAGGCTTTTTCTGGAGATGAGGATTATATTGTCAGTAATTTTAGAGAGAAAATGTCATTGCCCATTTTTGTAGTTCATGTGGTAACCAGGGAAAAAGGGCTCTTTTAGAAGTTTTGGAAGTATGTGGGAAAAATTTTATGCTTTTGACCTTGACTTCCCCCCCACCCCCTTTGGAGAGGTTGGCACTTGACAGAATTTGAAGCATGTAAAAATAGCATTTTGTTGCTTTGGAAATACTTATTATACTAAATTTCAAGCTCTCAAGGTGAATTGGTATCTTTGGTTTATAACATGTTAAATATAATTTACAAAGAAACAAAATACTAAGTTTTAAAAACACTAATCTTGATATTGCTGTTTTAAATCACAATGTTTTAAAGACCAGTTTTACACATTCCCTTACAATGGAAAAGTTTTAATTTTTTTTTTTTTTTTTGGAACCAGGGATTGAACTCAGGCCCTTGTACTTGCCAGGGAAGCACTTACTCTACTGAGCTATCTCCCTGGCCCCAAGTTTTAATGTTTTGACAAATACTTTAATAACAGACTCTCATCATCCCAGCACTTGGCAGGCTGAGGCAGGACAGACCCCTGAGTTCTAGGGCAGCCTGGGTTACATAGTGAATTCAAGGCCAGCGTGAACTATACAGGAGTTTTGTTTTTGTCTCAAAAACAAAACAAAACAGCCAAAACCATCGTCCGTTTGTCATTGCCCATTGTGTGTGAGATCTATGTACATCTCATCTTGCTGTCCAGTCCTAGGGATGGTCTGTGGACCTCCCCATAATACTAGGGAGATAGAATAACTCCCAGCCTGCCAGATGCCTGAACTGCTGAGTTTTTGTTCTGTAAAAGAGAGGAATGAATTCTAGAAACAGTGGAAGTTAAGAGTAGAAAAAATTTGTTGAGAGACAACTCAGTGGATTACAGCAGCTGCAAGCAGGCACGGGAACCCTGGGGTTTGATCATGTTTGGGGTGCACTGAGCCAGCAGCTGAGACTAGGCATGGTGTCATGTGCCTATAATCCCAGCTCTTGGGAGGCTGTAAGCAGGTGGATCACTATGAGTTCGTTCTAGTAGTGAGACCCTGAACACCCTGTAGACCCTTCCCTAAAACACACACACACAAAAAAGAATTTGTTAGGGCCAGCCAAATATCTCAGTGGATTAAAGTGCAAGCAAGCAGATACAGGGACCAAGGGTTCGATCCCCGTGCCTGCCGGGCTGGCCCCACTCCCAGAACACACTGAGACCACAATTGATACTGGTCGTGGTGGTGAGCACCTGTAATCCTAGCTCTTGGGAGGCTGTAAACAGGAGAATCACTGTAAGTCTTACGTAGTAGTGAGACCCTGAACACCCTGTAGACCTTTCCCTAAAAAAAAAAAAAAGAATTTGTGAGAGAAAGTTTCAGTCTAAGGATAGAAGACCTGGAAAGTAGGTGGCCCATCCATCCCACTTTTCAAGGGTGTTTTTTGAGCAAAGCTACTAGGTGAGGTAGTTCAAGGTAGGACAAAACTATAGTCAACTAATAAGATTACAGGTATAGTCGCTTAGGTAATATTGATCCCAGAGGGAAGTCACAAAGTGGATATGAGGTGGGATAAGCTATGGTGAACCAGTAGGATCGCAGCAAGTAGAGTGGCTTGGGTAGTGCTGAGTACATGGGGGCCAAATGGGGAAGCAGGTACCAAACCAGGTGCACATGAGATGGACAAGGACTCTCCTGGAAGCTAGGGTGAGGGAGATTTTGGTCCTCCTCCCCAGTGTGGTTGATGCCTGTTTAGAATGTCAGTCACTGCTATTTATCCTTAGGGGAAGTACAAGGTATAGTCATTTTTCTTTTCTTGAAGTCTGGCCTCTGGCCACAGTTGTCTCATGCTGTTTGTGCTCTAACGCCTGGTAGCTGTCTACTTTAATAGGATTCATACTGTCACACACTGTTGTCTCTTAAGAAATCATTTTCTTATCTCTGATTCAAGGGAGGAACACCCAGAGAATGTGTGCAGTTTTTAGTCACTGTAGAGTGAATCTTAGGGCAGAAAATCACAAGAATAGTGGAGATATAACACTGTGGATTTGGCATTGCACAGTTCCTAAAATTACTGGCAAAATTCCAAGGATAAGTCTCTGAACTGAGTAAGTAACTTGTGAGTGCCTGTACGTGCATGTGTGTATGCATATGTGTGTGTGTTTGTGAGTTCCCCATGAAGTCTTCCTTTGTTGATTGACATGAGCTTCCCCTGACGTGAGCGCCCCCAACAGGGAGGAGCCCAGCAGCTGGTGGTTTGGTGGTCCAGGCATGCTAGGTCCTGTTAGAATCTGGGCAAGGCTCACTGGACTATTTTCAGGTTAAAATTAGTAGCAGAAGAGAGATTGTGGTGATTATACCCACATTTACCAAAAAAGATAAGAATTTTGGTGTTCTTGGCATGCACACGGTACCGTGACATTGCTCCACCTGTGGTCGAATCTCAGTAAGGGTGCATTGTATGGTGTGTATTTTCTCTTTACCAAAGCCAACCTGAGAAACAGCAGAGCAGTGAGTATAACAGAGTTTTCTTACCAGCACTGTAGTAGTGTTAGTTTCCCTTTTCAAAGTTATTTGAACTTGTTTCTGAGCTCTTACAATCTTTTAGATCCAAATTTATTTTGAAAATTTCAAGCCTACAAAAAAAGTTAGAGTAAGTGTGTGACAAGCATGAGTAGCTTCCTCCTCAATGGCCAGCTTTCATTTAGCATTTTGCATCCATCTCCCACATCATGAGATCTCATTGCTAGCTTTTTAAAATTACATATATTAGCTGGGCCTGGTGGCGCAGGCCTGCAATCCTAGCACTCGGGAGGCTGAGGCAGGAGAATAGTTGTGAGTTCGAGACCAGCCTGAGCTACAAAGTGAGCTTAAGGCCAGCCTGAATTGCATAGTGAGACCCTGCCTCAAAAAGACAAAAAAAAAAAAAAAAAAAAAAAAAAAA
>PVKA01015490.1:0-49925 GCA_004027165.1 Ctenomys sociabilis | reverse complement strand
TGGATTTGATAAATTAATACATTGCAAACTGTTTTCATGTTTTGGTATCATAAAAGGTGTATACATAATATTATACTTACAGACATTATTATATTATATGTCTCTTATCAGTAAATTAAGAGACTGTAGCTGTTTGCGCATCTTATTTTTTATACCTGAAAAAAAATATGGAACGCTTCACGAATTTGCGTGTCATCCTCGCGCAGGGGCCATGCTAATCTTCTCTGTATCGTTCCAATTTTAGTATATGTGCTGCCAAAGCAAGTACTCATCATGACTTATTATATCCAGTGTTTAACCCAGGAACTTCATCTCCATGGTTTACAATTTGGGTGTATTTTTCACTGATATGGAGACAGACCTGAAGAGGGAAGTGCTACTTTCCTTCTGTAATTTTTTCATGAATGCCAGCTTCCTCAACAGTACCAGTGACTCAAGCTGTTTGCCTCTAGTCATGACCAATGCCCTTCTTGGTGTCCCCAGGACTTCCCACAAGCTCAGTCTGGTGTCTAGCTAAACTGAGCCCATTCTTCTTTTATCACATGCCCTCTGCTCTCAGCTTTGCTAACTAAGACACTTGGTAGCAGGCAGTCTGAGTTAGACAGAAAACTGCTGGCAGTCAGACAGGGTCAGGCCCTCGAAGGAAATAACAGCCAGGCGCTCTACAACTGTGGGAAGGATGGAGGCCCCTGTTGTAAATCGAACCTAAAGACTGGTATCCAGGATTGATCATTACTCAGGAAGAATTATTGTCTAAAGGCCACCTGATATGGCCCTGTTTTACATTCATGTCTGCTTACTATGTGACTTGCTACCCTATTTGGTCTTGGGCCTAAGCAATTTTACCTGAGCAAATGATGCTTATAATCCCTTTGGTGATCATAGTTTAGTTCCACCCTGCATCCGCCTAAGTGAGACCTCTTTGTCTCTACCTCAGCTCCACATGGTTTTGCCCTATAAAAGTAACCTGGAAAAGACAGCTTCCTGGGTAACCCACTTGGGTCCCCCTTCTTCCCTCTCTGACAGAAGCTTCCCTTTCCAATAAAGTTTTACCCTCAACCTCTGTTTGGTCCTAATTTAGAGAACACGAAATCTTCCAGGCCAGGTCACGAGTTTCACTTCCCTGTATCAACTTCAATGAACTGAATTTTCAGTCAAAGACAAAATAAATATCCCTTTAAAAGAACATAACATTTTTGAAAGGAATTCTATCTAATCACAATTTAATTGTTGGAAGAAAAAGTCCACTGGATTCAGGCTGCTAGCCCTTAACTTGGGGCCCAGGGATGAGTGTGTAACTGTGAGCACTTGAAAGTACATGTTCAACTTTGAGGGGTAGAGTTTTTCTGGGGAACAGCTCTGAAACATTTATCCAGTATTTGAAGGAGGTATCTGGTACACAGACACACACTACAGAGTTACGATTCACTGAGGCCTGCACGCCCAGTGCCTAACACACTTCAGGTGTACAAAGCAACATGACCCTCACTGCCACCTTCTAACGCAGAGATGATCATTATTCCCATCTTCTCGATGAGAAAAATCAGCAACAGAAAAGTAAATGGCAAACCTGGTGTTTGAGCCCAGGGAATCTGTCCCCGACCCACACTTTCATATTTATTACACTTGGCTGCTGTACTGGATCAAATGGGATCTCAGCTGTAAGTGGTGAAAATGCAAAGTCAAGTAAATGTCAGCATGAACATTTTATAGGAACGCTCAGGTCCAGCCCCTGCACCTTCTCATTTGAACTATGCTAAGACAAAAGGTACCTTATTGAGAAATGAGTGAAATCTAAGGAACAAACCAGCATCCTAAACAGTGGAATTTACCCTGAGGCCCCGGAGACGCCACCTTTGGGCCCGTGATCTCCAGGTTTGCTTGGTGATGCTGTCCATTTTCTGCTTGGTTGGATTCTACCTTTTTCCCAGGTGTTTTCTTATGATCTCCTTTGGGTTTCTTGACTCGTTTGACCTGGAATGTAATCCATTCCGTGGCTTCATCATCCTCACTTCTGCAGTCTCCATAGCAAGAGCTTTTGGCCACTTCATCCTGGGGACCTTTCTTCAGGACCCGAATGCCCTGTAAGTCCAGACGCCGCCCCTTCATGTCTAGAGCTCCCCCAAAGCCTTCCAGGGGCCACGCCTGTTGGAATTCATCTACCAGAGCCAGAATCTCTTCTGACATCTTTGTTTCATCTGAGCTCTCCATTTCATCTGAACCATTGCTTTCCTCAACCACGGTACTTTCAAGTCTAAAGGCATCAGGGCCACTGCCTGAACTCTCAACAGAGGCTCTAGGACCTTCCTCTGCTCCTCTTTCAGAGGGTCCTTCTTCGGCAGCATCCAGGGACTGTGGGTTGTCAAAATATTTCTGTTTGCCATGGCTGTTGTCCAGAGCTGTCTCATGACAATCACCACCGCAAACGGAGGAGCTGATGTTGTATAGAAAGGGGTAGAACTGCATACAGCGGATCAACTTGAGGCTGTTCTCACATTCTGGGCATTTGGTAGTTAATTTCAAGGCCTGCCTGAAGGCTTCAAGTACCCCGCTGATATTCTTCAAAGCAAGGTAGGCATTTCCCAGGCTCAAAAAAGTCAGGGGCTCTGAGCTATTGACGGCCAAAGCCTGAAGAAGCAGTTTGGTGGCATCAAGATGCTGGCCGTAGTGAATCAACAGGTTGGCCAAGTTGACAAGAGGAATGTCCTGGTACTGAAGTGGAGCTAGGTTCAAGGCCCTCTGAAGACAGGCAATCGCAAACGTGCTGTTTCCCACCGCTCTCCAGTAGAGCCCAGCTTCATTGAGTATGAGCCAGATGGGAGCATTGGGCTTATTGATAGCGTGAAATAAGAAAGACCCTATTTCTTCTTCTGGGACAGTACAGTTATTAATACGGGAAAGCAAAATTTTTCGAGCATGGTCATCTGGTATTTTGGCTTTCAGATCCATGCGGACCTCTAATTCTTTGACTAAGTAGGACAGAGTGTGGCTTTTTCTGAAGTCACTTATGGAACAGTCAGGGGTTGGGGCCTCCTCTTCTGAAGAATAATCATCACTGTTGAGCTCGTGGATCCTGAGTCCTTTGTTCTCCGGGGGCAGAAAATAGGTTGGCAATTCCCCGCCAGTGGGGACTCTGGGGTAGCTCTCAGCACAGTCTGCTCGTTTAGGCCACACTATATGCTGTTTGTCCCTATACGCATCAGAGTCCCGGCCCCAGATCCAAAGAACAGAATGGGCTACCAGGGAAGACTTAACAGAATCACTGACATCGCTCTGATTTGCTGGAATGTCAAAGTTCACAGATGTCATACTGGAGGTTGACGAATCCTCTCCAAACTGCACATGGTCCACATTTTCAAAGATGTCACCCCGATGGTAGCGCACAGGTTGGTCCCACTGGCAATGTAAGCTGTGCTGCTGGTTGACCAGCCGGCATATCTGATGATTTCCTAATTGCGCTTCTTTGGCCATCTGAGTCTCATGGATGATGTTTCTTAAGATTTGCTCCTCCTGAATGAGCTTGTGCTTCTCGAGGATCTCCTGCTGTCTCAGGTAGTGGTCGTGCTGCTTCTGATACTCTTTTAGCTCATTCAGTGTGCGCTGGAGGGATCTATGTTGAGCCTCCAATTTCTGCTCCAGTTTTTGCTGACATAGGACAGCATGCTTCCTCTTTATAGCTTGCTCAAACCCAGGTTTGGCCTGTAAAGCATGGTCATAACAGAGCACTGAGTGGTTATACTCCCCAAGCATTGCATATATGTTCCCCAGTGTGTAGTAGCTGGTGAAGAAGTCGCTGTCATCCAGAGCGGCGTGGACTACAACAGCAGCATCAGCAGAGAAGTGTGCTCTGTGGAGAACGTTCGCTAAGTTGACCAAGGCAATGTCCTTATTGTGCCTAGAAGAGAAGTGAAGTGCTCGCATGGCACATTCCACTACTTGATATGGTTCATTTTTTATTCTCCAGTAAAATGAAGCCATGTTATACAGTACCCATGAGGAAGAGTTCTTCTGCAGGCCCTCATGAATGAGGTGACCAATGTCATCTATACTCCTTCCCAGCCGCTTGGATAAGTGAAGATTGGATCTTCTTTAGGCAACAGAGGTGCAGAAAGATTAACTCTCTCTTGTACACCTCGCAAGTGCTGGAAAGCGTGTATACTATACGGAAGTTCTAGAATTTTAGTACAATCAGGTTGCTCAGGGTCTGGAGGGACAGAGGACTGTGCATCTATATAATCTTCAGGGCTGATGTCTTTGCTCTCCAAAGTTATGTATGTCCCATCGTACAGATCCAGGTCCCCTAAGGGCACCTGGGCTTTGATGCAGTCTGGATCTTCCTTATTATGTCTCTGTTCCAGTCCTGTGTCTCTGTCTTCATTCTCCTCTATGTGAATTTTTTGAGCAACTAACTGCTTCTCCAATTCTTTGAGGTAGTGAACAGTTGTTTCTTGTCTCATTAGTATGACTAAGTCATGGGGATGCTTCAAGTTCATCGGTGAATCCACCTGCTGCTGGATCTTTCCATCCTCAGTGACGACCCAGTGCGTGGTGCCGAAGGCCCCTCGAGCCGCTACGCTCAGAAAAGCCGAAAGGCTGAGAAGCCAGCGCGGGCCGGAGCCGGGCAGCAGCTCGCCCCGGCCACGGACCCCGACTGCAGCCGCCATCTTGCCCCCCCCCTATTTTGTTTAACTTTGAGAAGGTCTTATATAAGCCACAGTGTTGTCTTAGGAGGATGCAAATTAAATTACATCTGGCATTTGTTTTTTGAAAGATTTCACTAGTCACCAAGTTTTCTAGGTTTCCCTCAAGTTTATAATAATCCTACCTCAGTCTCCCACATTCCTGTTCACAAGACCATGCATGACATGACTGTTGGTCCTTGGCTTCTTAAGAGCTTCCTTTCTGTTACCTAAATCTATGGTTAAGAACCTTCATGCCTTTATGAATAGATAGGTGAAGAGTATCATTTCACAAAAAGCTGAAAGCGTGCTCTGCACTCTTTTGTCTTATTTCTTTTTCATCCTCAACTCCTGAATCCTTTTGACCTTTGGTGTTGACCTGTCGCCAAAATCCTTGACATGAAACACATGTGTGTCTCGGTAACTCATGGTTGGGTCCTTGCCCATGGCAACAAGTTTATCACTGTGACAGCATGCCCACTTACCTGGGGTGAAAGTGACAGAACTTTGTACAGAAAAAAAAAAAAAAAAAATACAAGGACCTGGAGTTCAGCTTAGTGCAGGTGCTTGATTCTGGATACTTACTTCTGCAAAGCAGAGGACAAATCAAAACAGAAGGCTCCAGTCCTCTTTCAGGTCTAGTTTACAATTCCTGAACTGCTCTTTACTCAAATGGAGTTTTCCCCAGCTTTGTTTTCTATTTCCTGCTAAAAGCCCTCACCACTGCTTCTGGATGATCATCACTGTGAAATGCCCCCATGGCAAAAGCCCTGACACTAAAGGAAAGCACATAGGTCAGATTCACTAGGAGGACTGGGTCTTGGAGTTGGACTACTCTTTCCCTATGTTCAACCTCCCCAAATAGATGTGGAAATGCAGGTACCCATGGACTGCCCATAGGTCATGTACTCTCAGCTCTGCAGCAACTGCACACGAGATTTCATAATCTTAAGCCAGAACACTCTGCTGATCCCATTGACATGCCCTTTACAACTTGAGGCACCAAAGTCTAAGTTTCCTTTCAGGGCCTCAGGATTGTTTTGGCTTTTCAATCTCACCACTTAGCTGGCTGTCCCCACATACCTGTTATGTGTGCCATTCGGACACTGAGAGAGCAGGACCAGGGTGATGTCTGTTAGTTGAGATAAGGTCTGACTGAGTAGTTCAGGCTGGATTTGACCTCATTATGTTTTACCAAGCCTGGAATCAGAATCGCAGAAATTCTCCTGCCTCTGTACTCAATGTCCTGGGACTACAGGCATGAGGCTCCCATTCAGTGATGAATTATGAGTTTGAAACTCATATGTATAATTTATTAATACCTTGATTTTACAGTTTCAAAGTTTTGAATGAGCAATGCAGATGTAGTTCAAAGGTAGTTCAATCCCAAGGACTGGAGTGAAACATTTGACATCTTGTTTTTCTAGCATCTTCCATTTAGTTTCTTAGCCTCATTTATAGAATATTCTGGGAGTCCTTACACCTAATCCCTCAATAACTGAGGAGTCATTTATGTTGTGTCATACACAGGGCCTCATGAGAAATATTAAGAGGCCCTGCCCAGCCCCTCTTTACCACCTCTGTTTAACTGGGACCTGATTCCCTTGAACTTATTGTTTTACTTTCTTTATTTGCTTTTATTTTGGACAAGATATTGGTCTTTAGAACAGCCTGGCCCTAAACTCACTATGTGACACAGCTGGCCTTGACCTAACTAAGATTCTCCCGGGCTTATAGGACATGGGCAACCTCCCTGTCTTTGATGGTAGATTAGAGGACCCATGCCCCTCAGTGGTTCTTCTCTGACACCAAGATTTGCCCTATGCTGCCCTGTGTTATGTAACAAAAGTTTCAATTCACTTCTTCTTACGTAGTTTTGTCTTTTTTATTGGGATGACATTGCTGTTCCCGTAAAAAAATTACAGCACTCATTTTTTTCAGTCTTTGTTTTTGAGTTCAGTTAAACAACTCTGTATTGGTATATCCTCAGCATGTATTTACTTTGTTTTTCAATGTTCATATGGTTTGATTATGGTTCTCACTGATGAATTCAGGGGCTTAGCGCTCTCTCTCTCTCTCTCTCTCTCTCTCTCTCTCTCTCTCTCTCTCTCTCTTTCATTCTCACACAGTGTGTCTCCTTGCAGCAAAGGCAGTTCTCATGCCTCTACTTCCTGAGTACTAAAGTTGCAGGCAGGTGTTGCCATGCCTGCCAGAGATATTGCTCTAAACTGTAGCTTCATCCCTTTTTATTTTTACTTTTACTTTTTTCTTCTTTCTGATATCTATTTCTAATACTGGTTTCTATATCTAATGTGCCAGGATGCCTGCTTGCACTAGAACTTGTGGCTCTCCCACCTCAGCCATGTAGAGTGCTATTGTCATAAGTATACACCTCCATAATATGCTCTGTCCTCTCCTGTGGTTCTGAGGTAGAAATCTAACTTGCATTCTTTAACCAAGCAGATTCTATTAGTGCTACACTCACAGAAATATATATTTTTTCATTTTTGTTTTTGTTTTTTTTTTGGTGGAAGCGAGGATTGAACTCAGGCCCTTGTGTATGGCAGGGAAGTTCTTATTCCACGGAGCCATCTCCCTGGCTCCTAACTATCTGCTTTCAACAGTCTGCATAGTTGAAAATACTTTCTAGCTTGAATGTTTATACTTGAGCTTTAACACACCCACCATTCACCCAATGCTTCAAGGAAACCGCACATATATTAAAGGCTATAATTTTGGGGTTATTCTAAATAGAAACCTCCTGGTGCTCAGGTGGATGCAGCTGTAACGGTGAAAGAGATATCACTCTTCCATTTCTTAGGTGTTTTGAATCCTAGTCTTTCTTGATCCATCTCTTTGCTCTCACTGTGGCCTGCATGCCTCATGTAGTCTGTTTTCCAGCTGTCTCTCCAAACTCACACTACAAGCCTCTCCATTTTCTGAGGTTTAATATAATTTTTCTTACAATGAGAAAATCAGAAGCTACTGTAAAAGGTTTCAACACAGCTAGGAGTTTTTAGTCCATAGGTTCCTGATGAGCTTGGGAGAAGTGGATATATCTAAGAAACACCAAGAGCTATGACTGTGCAATGTCCCAACTTGTCAACTCAGTCTCAGTTACTATGACAGCATTCCATGGCTGACCAATAACTCATTTGGTGGCCTAGGCAAGACAAATGTAAAATCTAACAATTCAGTAAGAGGCATCTGTTTATGGCACTGGACAACACTGGTCCATCAGGATCCTCCACGGTGGACGGGCTTTCTGCCTTTCCTTGCACCCAAGGGGACCTGTGCTGCCCAAGCCCCAGGTATCCCCTTGACCTCACCTTACCAGACCCAAAATTTACTGCCCGTGGTCACCCTGGTCCCCAGATCAACCTTCCCATGTACAGCTGGATACTCACCAATTGTAATTGTTCATTCTGCTTAAATTTTTTCTTTAATCATAAAACAAAGGATTCGGTGCTTCTTTTTACAGCACGAGTCTTTCAATAAATGAACTTTGTTACTTCTTCAAGTGACATTGGTGGAGATTTTCATGTCATCAGTACATCAACTATTCTTGAGATTAATATAAATAAATTGATGAATAAGAAATACTTGATAGCTAGATGAAGGAGACCAATGCCTCCGGTCACATGTTTTCCACTTTTAGAGGAATCCCATAAGTAAAAAAAAATAGAAATAACTAGGGAAAACATGCCAGTGTTTGCTCACCACCAGTATTGCTGTTAGAGCCTGCATCAAACACTATCTGTCTGCAAAGAGTTTTCACACTGCACAATAGTATGGCTCCTGCTCTCTCTCCCTCAGGAAGTAATGAAGGTGGGTGCTCATTGTCCCTAAAGTCGATTCTTATTGTTTTAAGCACTTCGCTGTCATCAGTTGGAGTCTGCGTTAGGAAGAGTTTCAAGCTGCTGCTGGGCCCCTGAGAGCTAACACAGGCCTGGGCTGGCAAGGAATTAGGCAGGGCCTTGACCTTCCAGGCTGGGGGAGATTCAAGGAAGCTGAAGTCTCCAACGTGCCCCTTACCTACTGGTCTAGCAGGATGATTCTGGGCAGGGGGGGCAGCGGGACAGAACATTGTGTTGACCTGCGTTTGAGCCGCTTTTGTAAATCAAGCGATAGACTTCAGGGTGGGTGTTCATCAGACTGTTACTCGTGGCCCTGAACACATCCGTCCCCTTTGGAGCAAGGGCTGAGCCACCAGAGCAGACAGGGCAATGAAGGGGACTGTGATGATAGGTCCAGCCCCAGCAGAATTTCACAAGACGTGGCTGTGTGTCTGTGAGCTGCGAATGGAATCCAGATCGCCATGCCAGGAGCCAGGAAGCAGCATTCCTCCAGCAGAGGAGTCTGGCAGGCAAGAATCATTCAGACAGCGGGCAGGCCAGGGCAAGTGGCAGCCCAAGGCCACCCCCTGCTGCCTGGTGAACCCCTGGAGAAATGAAGGCAGGAGCCTGAGCCCTGTCCTGTCCTTTCTGGCAGGAGGGGAAAGAGCCAAGATTCATATAAATAGTGCCCTTTTCCTTTGTACCTGATTTGTGAGCTGAGACTCAAACCTACTGTACTTCCTCTGCTTTCTCCTTTTTTCAAGCCCTGTCACAATAACCATAGCTCTTTATCCATAAACTGAGGGGATCACGACCCCTGCTGGTGGAAACCAAGGAGGGCCCTACTGGCATTGTCCCTGTGATGTTCCTGTCCATTCACAGCCATCTGATCCCGCTGGGGATTCCCACGCCTCCAGCATTGTCTAAGACAGCAAGAGCTAAGGCAGAATTGTACCTATGGGAGAGCAGAAGAAGCCAAGGGACAGAGAGCCCCACGGGAAGCAGCACTGTCAGCTGGAGGTGGGATAGGACTCGCGGAGATGTGGATTCCAGATGTGGCAAAGAAAAATGCATCTGAATTTCGATTAAAAATACCACAAGTATGATGTGTGTGCCCCGAAGGTCACCTGGGACACACTGCTGATGAAAGAGCACCTTCTGCGTGGCTGAAGGGAGGAGCACTTTCTGTTGGAGGACCCTGAGTTGGCGAGTGTCCTCGCTCACAGTCCTGGCCACTCACATAATTACGAGCCCGTCTCTCAGGACGTGGCTCAGGCATCTGGGATTTAAGCCTCCACGCACAGATGCAAAGAAAAGAAGAATTTGATAGTAACATAGACAATATTCATTTCATTTCATGTTTGTAGCTATATTTGAAAAACAGCAATTTTAAATGACGCTTGTATTTCAGTTCTCAGGTATGTTCCATACTGTTCTTTATTTCCTCAGGAAAATCTAATCCTCGCTTGCAATTTAAGATATAACCACTAGATGGAGATCGAAAGACATCGTGATTCAAGCTGTCCTACCTAGAACGTATCTGCAAAGAAAAAATTTCTCCAGGTGCCAAATACAATTCCTTTGATGTTCTTCCTGATTCTATAAAAGTTACCTTCTTTCACTTCCAAGATGCTTTCCCCTCCTCCACTCAGCCCGTCTGGTTATGTCATTCTTCTACTTTTGCAAATATCCTTCATGTGCACGCTCTGGCAGCTTCCTATGGCTTTCGTGACGCATGCAGTGACACTTGCTGGGCATCACGGAGCCATAGTATGCTGGGTCTGAGACCTGTGCTTGTGGTGTCGATCAGGAAGTCTTCCTTAGGTCAAGCATTCACCCCAGAAATATTTAAGGCAAAGGACTGACCAGGAGTACAGGGGTACATTTGCCTCAGTGAGCTCAGTCATGACATTTTTAAAAAGCTGCCATCCATCAAATGCAGAGACAAAAGTGAAGGTAACCATGGGAGCTCAATCCAGGTCACTGGAGGAGGCTGTAGCATGTGGGACCATCCACCTGGAACCAGAGCTGGACAGACCGCGAGGCGTCATGATGCGAGGTAAATCAGGACCTGAAATCCACTCCGACGAGGTTCCTGCCATACACTCACAGAGACAGAAAGTAGAATGCAGATTGCAAGGCCCAGGGAGGTGGGTAAAGTGTGGAATTCCTGTTAAAGTATGTATTTTTCAGCCGGGCGTGGTGGCGCATGCCTGTAATCCCAGCACTAGGGAGGCTGAGGCAGGAGGGTTGTTGTGAGTTCGAGACCAGCCTGAGCTACAAAGTGAGCTTAAGGCCAGCCTGAACTGCACAGTGAGACCCTGTCTCAAAAAAGACAAAAAAAAAAAAAAAAAAGTATGTATTTTTCAAGTAGCATTGATGTTTGATAAGATGCAGAATTGTACACTATGAATTTTACAACATGTTAAAAGCTAATTTTGTAGGAGGAAAGAAAAGGAGGGCCTGCTGGTCTCGAGTCCCTCCCCACACCAGGCATACCGCTGGCTCCCATGCAGAGAGGCTTCGCATGAGGCGGGATTGCATCACAGGCTCCACCCAGCAGCACCACACCTGAGACCCAGGGGTATACCCCAGGAACCTGACAGCAGGTCTGTGGAGCTGGCCCAGGCATGGAGACCTGAAGAGTGCAGCCAAGTCTCAAGGCCATACCAGTGTTGCTCCAGCTTGGGGTCTCTTGCTTTCTGAGGAGTCCCCAGCAGCTTATGTGGTAAGGAGGAAGTGTGGGGCAAAATGAAGCAAAGCGTGGTCCCAGAGCCGTGGCTGCCCCACCACATCCATCGATCTCATGCTCTTCAATGTAACACATTCTGTGGCCTTGAGGGGCAAAATCACCTGAAGACAACATATAAATGAAGCGAATAAATGGCCTTCATTTGGAGTGGTACTAGAGCTTCTTCTTGTTAACCCAGCGGTGACCCTGCTGTCCTTGAAATCACACCCCAGAGGGTACAGGGCTGCCCTCAATGGACAGCAGGGTGCAAAGTGCCAGACTAGCCTGGCTCCTTTAATATTTACATAAATAGGGCTGATGGAAAACTTAGTGGTTGTTTAAAGATACACAAAGCAATGTTTTCCTTTCTCCTGCTGTTTCCAGGGTTCCCATCTTTCCTTGTTTTCCATGAAACTTAGTCAGGGATCCTTCCTTCTGCAGGGACCAGCCATGCTGTTTTAACCCTGAGAAACCTGCTGTCACATCCTGCCACCACGAAAAGACTCAAGGCCACCTCATTCTTTATACCAGTTCTTGAAACAGCAAATTGGTTACTTAAAGGGACAGGGTCTCAAAAGGAAGGAGTGCCAGTTGCATACCTTAAAAGTGAGCTGGCTGTCATCTGCGTACTTTGGGTTCCCAGTGTTCTGTTCTGCACCAAGCCCCAGGGCTCTTGGCTTGTGGGATCCTCACAGAATGTTCCAGCTCGCCTTCCCTTAGCCCATTTGTCTGATGGCACATCTTCAGGTCCAGGCTGGGCCTCTGAAACCTGCTGCTCCTGGATCAAACCTGTTAGCCTCTTCTAGGAAGCTTTATCAGAGCACGTCAGTCTCCATTTATTCACTTCATTTATATGTTGTCTTCAAGTGATTTTGCCCCTCAAGGCCACAGAACATGTTACTTTGAAGAGCATGAGATATTTCCTCCCTGCAACTACACAGGACAAGAGGCACAGGGGCACCCGAACACCAGAAGCCATTTGAATGCCACCACAGCCATTGTGAGTCACACCCCTGCTCCTCAGAACTGGCTCAGATGCTGGAGCCCCCCCCCCCCACTGCCATTTGCACTTCCCACTTCAGTCTGATCTTGGATGACTCAGACAATGTGGCAGAGAGTGCAGAGCTGGGCTTGAGATGGCGGGCACACATAGCCTTCATTTGGAGTGGGACTAGAGCGTCTTCTTGTCAACCCACTCCTCCTATCCTCACAGCTCCCAGGGCCCAAGCTGTATCTTGAGGATCTTCAAGCTGTACTACACCCTCTGTGCCTGGACGGAGCTTCTAGCCCCTTGTCACCCAGTCACAGTCGTCTCCAAGTTGTAGCAGATGTGAGGACCTGCACATCTCGTCTGCCCACAATTTTCTATGTTCCTCTCAGACTGAGTCTGGACATGCCCTTGTTGCTCTGGCTTCTGACTTCAGTAGGACCACATGGGTCTCAACGTGGCCCCTACAAACAGGAATGGGCACCATAGTATCTGCCCTGGGAGGAGGCTCTAAAGAATGGGGTGCACCACATCACCTTCCTGGACACCGGAGTCTACACAACAGGACAGTGATATGCAGTATGAGGGCAGAAATCTCCTGGGGGAGAGTTGGATTGCAGCCTTCGCAGGAGCAACCTTTGCTCCCAGGACACATTGGAGAGAAGGATGGGGCAGCCCCATGAGCATACCCACAGATTTAGACTCTGAATGTTACTAGACACAGAGCTCTGTGAGAGTCAGGGACCATCCTGGAGGCCTTGCCCCCCCCCTGCAGCCCAGGTGTCCTGCAAGCTCAGAAAGAACTGAGCCCTGCTGTGCCCTGAATGTGTGTGTGACATAGAAAAGGGAACCTCTGGCTTAGACCTTGGATTCTAGAGGGGAGATGGACCTAAGTCTTCTCTTTCCTATCTCCAGATGTGCTGCCCTGAGGGAAGATTTGCAAGGCAAGTGATCCCTGCCTCAGTTTCTGTGTAGAAGGATGGATTCAAGGCTTAGAAGAATCCTCTGCTTCCTGCTTCTCACATGTACTTAAAGCCCAGAGGCTGTCGTGTCAAGGGTAAAGGGCCGGAGAAGCCGGCCCAGCCAAGCCCAGGGGAGGGGAGGAGAGGGAAGTACTGCCGGGAAGATTCTCACTGTCTCCAAGTTCTTTTGCCAGGAAAGAACTCGTGGGCAAGAGAGACTCCACTGGCAGGGAGGAACGCGGGTGTAGGGGCAGCATTAAGGACAGGAAGGAAAGGAGAGCAGATGGTTGGACAGATGGGCAGATAGCGTGAGAGGCTGGCAGCATGTGGTTAGAAGGGTCCCATGAGTGCTCTAAGCAGTAATAGAGACCCTCCTTGCTCACAAGTGAAGAGAGAACCTTGTTTGTTGGGGTTCTGGGATGGGAAACCCCCATTCTCCAAAGTGGCTCCCCGAGCCCTCAATGAGAAACTGGACAACTTTAGAGGGTCTACTGGTGACCTCATCCTGTGGTCACCTAGGTGGGTTCAACGTGGATCATACATAATCCCAGTGGATCATGAGTTAATCACAAACTAGAAGTCCCCACCCCATGACTACATGAGGCTTTGCGGGGACAACTAGACAAAAACCATAACATTCCAAACCTGGATCCCCAATGTCTCATTCACATACTTTTGTGCAAAAGACATTTTAATCCATCTCTAAGAGTTGCCGAAGTTCCAACAGTTTCAACATGGCCAAAAAGTCAAGTCCCTAGTCTCCAAAATCCAAGGCAAACTCTTAGCTGTGAGCTCTTGTACAAAAGATGAATCAGTCCTCCATGCTTAAACTCAGGCTTAGGCAAAGTCTTAGTGCATGAGCAAAATTCAAATAGTCTTTTGGCCAAACCACAGCACAAATCATCTGGAGTCCGACATCCAGTGAAGTCCTTCCCAGCAGAAACCTCCCTAGCCTGGTCTTTACAGGCCAGCTCTCTAACATCCTTCTGGTCTTTTAAGCTCTGAACAGAATTTCCCAAACACAACAGCCTAAACTCTTCCAGCATTTCTCTTCTGGGTGACATTTCTGAACCTTTCCTATCTCTTCCCATAAACTAGTCCCAAAAACTTGTAATCCATATGGTCATGTTTAGCCTCAGCAACAACCTCACTTCTATGTTACTAAATTCTGCCTTAGTTACTCTTCTTTCATTGATGGGACAAATACCCGTCACCCAAAATGAAGGAAGGAAAGGTTTATTTAGCTCACAGTTATTGGAGGTTTCAGTCTATATTCAGCTGGCTCCATGGCAGATGGGCACATGGCAGAGAGCAGCACTTCATGGCGGCCAAAGAGCAACAATAACAACAAAGAACAATTGCTGAAGGAAGTCTGTCTCTCTCTCTGTCTCTTATACTACACTCAGGCTCTCCACCCCAGGGCGGGATGTAGTACTCACACCCATAATCCCAGCAGTACTGAAACCCATAATTCTGGCCTTGGATCACACATAATCCCAGTTGATCATGAGTTAATGGAAAACTCTAGAAGTCCCCACCCCATGACTACATGAGGCTTTTGGGAGACAACCTGACACAAACCATAACCTCACCAAGAGGTGCCCCAACAGAACAAAAGGACTCTTACAACAAGACATTCTAAACGGCTCATCTTTTCTGAATCAACAAAGAATATGAAGATTTCAAACACCTGTATGACTCTTTGGGAAAAGAAACTCCCAGGACTGCAGTTCTCAAAAAAAAAAAAAAAAAAAAAACAAACCTGGTTTCTATTCAATCCCAGTTAATGGGATTCTGAATGAGCTCCCAGATATTACACACTCTCAACATACAAACCAGACTAAAATGCAAAATTAAAATTTAAATATGGGCCTTTTATTACCAGGCCCGGGAACCATACTCACAAAGAAGAGGCCAAATGACCAGAAGCCTTAGTATAGAGGTTTTAAATGTAGAAATTGCATCCAAATTTGGCAAACAAATTTGTCAGTTAACATAAAACAGTACTTTTAGGGATAGCATAACCATTACTCAGCTTACATTCTTTACTGGGAGCATTGCGTTTTCTGAAATTTCAGTCTATAGATGATTTATCAATGATACACAAAGCCTCACTGTGGTCCTATAAGGAAGCAGTGTCACAGAAAATTGAGCACAATAATTTGTTCCATTTAGTTTTACATTAACTCATCACAGTGGTCTGCCTGCATTATCATCAAAATGCTTTTTCTACTCGTGAGAAAAGAAAGGCTTAGAGACAGTGCACCATCGTCACCCAGTTTCTATCTGGCCTCCCTCTCATCAAGAGTCCATAGAAAAGAAGGGCTCTGGCAGGCAGCAGGCCTGAAGATGGAAGAACAAGGCTGGATGCCTCTATTACAGCTGAGGTCTAGGTCTGGTGACAGGTGCTTACAATACCAACACTCAGGAAACTGAGGCAGACAGAAGTCTTAGTGTTTGAGACCATACTGAAGTACGTAGTTCCAGTCCAGTATGACCTAGGGCAGCCAAAATTTCAAGCTGCAGACAAGCCTTCTGCTTGCTCGTGAATCATGCTAGGGTAAATTAGCTTTTACAAATAAGATTGTGTTTTGTGTGGTAGGTTGTAAAATTAACATTGGCACTGGAGACAGCTCAATATTACTGTGCTTCTTGGCAAAATCAAGGGTCTGAGTTTGAATCCAGTTACAAAATGGATATGACTATGGTGAAATTCTGTTTCACTTGGAGTGTGTATCCCTGTGATCTCACCATGATGGTGGTTGAGGCAGGAGGGTTGCTCTGAGTTGACAGCCAGTTTTGAGTAAAACAGTTTAATGGCCACTCTTAACTGTAGAAAAACCATGTCTCAAAAAGAGAACAAATAAAAAAGGCTTTATTTAAGTAGTGTTGTCATTTACATATATAGAAATATATGAAGTGTATTTTAAAATGAGAGAGGTAGCTAGTCTTGGGAGCACATGCCTATAATCTTGGTACTTAAGGGCTGAAGCCAGATAATTGCTAAAAGTTCAAGAGCAACTTATGTTCCTAAGTGAGTTCAAGGCCAGACTGAACTACACAGTTAAACCCTACCTTAAAGAAGAAGACAGGCACTGGGGAGATGGCTCAGTAACATAAGCACTTCCCTGGCAAGCACAATGGCCACTCCAGGTCTGGGGACATGTGCTTGCAATACCAACACTCAGGAAACTGAGGCAGAAGGAACTCTTCGCGTTTAAAACTATACTGAAGTACATAGTTCAATTTCAACATGACCTAGGACAGCCAAGATTTCAAACTGTGGAAAATCATCGATTCAATCATTAGTTCTGAAAAAGAAAAATAAGAATAAAAAGGAGAAGTCAGAGATACAGAGGAATTAGAGCACGGTGTTTATTTAGTGTAATCCCAACACTGTTGCAGGTAAGTAAGTATACTTTCAAATTCCCACACAGCCCGAACAACTCTGCACTTCTTGTTTCAAAAATAAAGGTATCCTTGAGCATACTGGCTCATGCCTATAATGTCAGCACTCTATAGGCTGAGGTAGGATGATCACAATTTGACAAAAATTCGGGCATCAGCAAGGCTGTATCTCAAAGAAATAGTTTTATAGTTCGACAGAAGCTCTGTATTGGAGCATTAGAATGTTTCATTCACAGTAGTGAAAAGGAAGAATGGGGCTGGCTAGACAGTTCAGCAGACTAAGCACCTGCTTAGACCAGCACAGAGATGGCAGTTTGATCCCAGTCACCATTTACTGTGCCTACACCATATCAGTTAGGGCCGAGCCAGCCACAATGTCATGGAATAGTGGTGAATGTGTGTAATTCCAATATCGGGAAGGCTGAAAAACAGAAAGATCAGTATGAGTCTGAGTTTCATAGTGAGACATGGCACAAACCATGTACATTTCTTTAAGAAAGAAAGAAAAGGAGGGAGGGAAAGAAGGAAGGGAGGGAAGGAGGGAGGGAGGGAGGGAGGAAAAATGAGGAATAGATTAAAGTGGCAAAGAAAAACAAAAATAATAGCTGGAATTTGGAGGCAGATTTTTTTATATTGATGGGAATTGATTGGAATTACTTCTAAAATATTACCCCCCTTATATGTACTGCTATATGACCTATATGAGCAAAAAAGTATGAAACAGAGGCAGAGTATCTTGCTGATTGAAGACTGTGTATGTAATGTGGGTTACGCTTACCAGTTATGCAACACAGTGACAAGTAGCTTTCAAGACAGAAGCCATGGAAACTGGAACAGGAAGTATGACCTTGGCAATCAACAAACTGAAGCACATTACCTTCAAGAGTGGGGCAATTGCTGCTGTAACGTGTAAAGAAAAATTTTATCGCTGAAAACCATATGCAAATCCTCCACGGGTTAGTCAATGCTCCTCATACAGATCCCAGCTCGGAACATGGCCCTGTAAGCGTCTTGTGCAATGAGATCATCTTAAACAAATGTTAAAAAAAATTACTATTTTCAACTTTCTATGATACTGCTTCCTTGTAAGATTACAAGGAGGCTTTGTGTACTGTCGCTAAATTCTCAATACATGGAGAATTCCCAGAACACATCTACAAATTAAATTAAATTAAAGGTCAAATGTTTCTAACTCTACAAAATATATGCTACTAACCAACAGGAAAGAGTTGCTATAGTAGTCAAGGAAATGTATATGCAGATGTATGTTAAACAGGAGCTAAACAATACTCCCAGAAAAAATTGTATCTTGAGTAATGGTCCAGTTCTCCCTAAAGATACTGTTCAGGTGCTTGAGTGAGACTGCCTGGGCCTCAGGATCCTGAAGGGCCCCAGATTTCAGGCCCAACGTTGAGAGGCAAGACCCATCCAGCTGATTCAGGAGCAGAAAATCCTGCCAGAGTGAAACAAAGCATTCACCTGTGAGGCTGCAGCAGGAAGAAGTGGATCGCAGCACCCAGGCCCAAGCCACACCCACATGGAGGTGTATGAACTTCATAGATCCAGACCCTCTACTAAGGTAATAACTCTATCTAAGCTCTACACTAAAGGTTATAATCAGTAGTACACAAAATGACAGAGAAGGAACAAAAAGCAATCGCAGGCCCAAGTACACCCAGTACAAATGCAGAAGACACTGACATAGAGGAAATTGGAAATGACACACCTAAAAATCTCTGAAATAATAGCAGTGGAAGTAAAGTAACAACTGCAGAAAGATATAGAATAAATCAGATCAGAAATAATTTCTGAAGTAAACAAAACTAGTGATAACCATAATCATAGCAGTACTACCTGCTTGTGAAGAATACACTGATAAAAAAATTGAGCAGAATATAAAAATGATGGACCCCTGCTAAGTAATATAGGAAAGAAATAGAATGTATGAAACAGATTCAAAGTGATATACAGGAAATTAAAACCTCAATCACAAGCTGGCAAATCTGTTTGTGTGAAAGTGAAAAATAGACTCTGACCTTAAAGTCACTATTGCAGGTAGTGAAAACGTAAGCAAAGATCTCTTAAAAACAATTAAGATTTTTGAAAAAAATAATTCAACACCTGCAAGATGACGCAAATATGAACAATGTGAGACTAACAGGAATCAAAGAGAAGGAAGCAGTCAACACAAATTATATAAAAAGATTATGGGCAGAAGAAATAGCAGAAATCTTCCCAAATATGGGGCAACAATCTGACATTCAGGTAACTGAAGGATACAGAACTCCAAATAACATCAACCAGTTAAAAAGACACCCAGACATATATTAATTATGATCCCAGAAATGCAGCACAGGAACAGTGTACTAACAGCCTCCAAAGAAAAGAAACAGGTCACATTTAAAGAAAAACCCCTCAGAATAACACCGGATTTCTCTTCACAAACCATCAAGTCAAGAAGAGCATGGAGCAAAGTATCTCAAGTCTTGCAAGAAAACAAATACCATCCCAGACTTATGTACTCTTCAAAACTCACTTTCAAGGAAAAATGGAGAAGTAAAATACTTTCATGACAAAGGACAAATAAAGTTTCATGATGGCAAAGCCAAGTCTACACAAACTACTAAATGATGTTCTAGAGAGGGAGCAAAATGATAACAACCCCATGAATGAGAATGGAAAGAACCCACCAAACAAGGCAAACAATTAAACATGGGAGAATAAGAGGCATACAATAGTATTCTTTTGTGTACAGTAGCAAATATTTCCATCAGCACACTCTACAAATGGACTTCTCTTGCACCCTATGGGTCATGATTCCATATGGGTTTACATGGTGGATTTCAAGAAAATAGCTGTAGCTCAGTCCCACAAGTGACACCTGGCCACCAGTAAATGTAATGGTCACTATCCATGTCCACAACACACTAGAACTTTGTGTGATACCCTATCTCAAACTGTCAGAAGTGATGCTCATTCATTTTTCATTCCAGTATTTATCTGAAATTTTATTCTTAGTACTTCTTTACTGCCATGAAAACTTAGTTCAATTGTTTTGAAACATTCAATTTTTAATTAATGAGTACTGAATTTTCTGAATATTTCTTAATCTTAACTTTGTTCTAAGATTTATACTATGTGTTTTGATTACAATTTATCTAAAAGACATTGTATGATATTGTCTAATATTAAAAACATTAAAAAGTAATGTAAAAACTTTTCCATTTTCTGTTGACTTTATGTCACATCTTCCCTGTCTTTTATACACACATATATACACATATATATGGAAAAAATATATATGTATAACCAGACATAAGATTGGTACTGTTTCACAGAAATTTTCAATGACCTTTTAAATAAAGGTTCATCTATTTTATATAGTCCTACATACCTATCACTTTGAGAGCTCTTTATTGTTCATCCAGTAGCATGCTGCTACTTCTCTTGCCTTTTGAATTATGCTCTTTGTCATTTCCTACATGCTACATCTGGAGTAATTAAAATATTTCAAGTTTGTATAACTAGAAAATATTTTACTTTTAGTTTTCAAAGTTATCTTTGCTAAGCATAAAATTCAAAGAGGATAGATCTATTTTTTTTTCTTTCAGTCCTAGAATTAATCTAGTTTCTTACACACTTGGTCCTTTTTTTTATTTCTAGTGTGGAATAAGATGCTATTTAATTCTGTTGCTTTATACCTAATATTTTTATGTATATGCTTTAGTAATTTTTTTACAATGAATTTTGGGCAATTACATTTTTGTGTATCTTGGTATGATTTTATTTAAATTTCTTATGGAAAATGTTCGTTTTTCTTGGACTGAGGTATTAAATGTTGAACTAAATTTAGAAATTTTAAATCTTTAAATATTTATTGCCTACTCTTCTCTACTTTGAGAATTCTAATTATCTGAGCATAAAAAAAGAAAAACAAAGGAGCAGTTAATGCTTACAACTTTTGTTTTTACTGTGATGTTTTCCTCTCTTGAATGTCTTATAACTCCTTAGTTATTTTTTATTTTTATTTGTTTATTTTTATCTTTAATTTACCAGGGATTGAAGGCAGGCACTGCACTTGTGAAGGAACTGCTTATTGCACTGAGCCATCTCCTCAGCCCCTATTATTTTTAAACAAAATATATACATTTATATCTTATCATCTGAAAAACTAATTTGTACATAGCATTACATAATACAGCGACCACTGTGGGATTCCTATTACTTTGTTCACTGAAATCTTGCATCATGTACAATGGTGTTTTATTCTATCCCTATTGTGTATTTTTTAAAAGTAATAATAAAAAATACAAAATTTAAAACAAGATGCTGTTCAGCACTGAATAACAAATTTGTTGGCCAAACAGGATGTGGATACTTCTGAGCCACCTTGCCATTTGTCCTCTCTTGCGTGACTATGTTCCAGCAGTCTCAGGTGTGATAATAAAAGGCTCATAAATTTCACTATTGAATTCTGGTCCTTTTTCTATGTTGAGAACACATAACATTTGGCAACTAGTGCAGGATTCCATCAACTGGCATCAGATAGAAAACAGTTGTTTCAAATTCATACAGGACTCCAAAATTTTTCAAATTCTTTCTTGATTTGGACAATATGTGGCATTTGGAACTCTTGTCAGCAGCAGAAATCTTGTTCTGTTGGGGTACCCTTTTCTGGGTCACAGGAGTATTTGGACACAGGAGAAATCCCCTAGATTGTGCTCCCATCTATGATTGTGGGTCAGAGCATTGGATTTGTCTTTAGTTTGGTTTTGTCTTTGTACCTTGTCCATTGTTTGTGTTATTTTCTAATTACGTGTCAGTCTACTTCTGCTTCTTTGTCACCCCTGTGAAGCATCCTTGATCATTTTCAGGATTTCAGACAATAAATCTCAGTGTCCCCAAGGCAAAGACACTATTTCAAATGACCAGCCTGACCTCTGTGTCTGCGAGTCACTTCTAGGTGGTGTTTGGCACCACATGCTGATTTCAACTAACTGCCCCAGAGCAGCTGAAGGAACGGAAGGCCACAGTGTGGAAAAAAATAACTGAACATACTCCAACCTAGGTAAGATTTGACTGGCTTTTGCACTTCTGTCAAAGCTAATGTCAGTGAACCCTAACTTCCGAAGATGGTGTTAACCTGTATCAGCTGAGTATTCCTGAGACGCTATTGACACAACATTTCTCTCACTGAGATTCTGCATTCTCATAGATAGATATTCCTGGATTCATTTTCTCTTGGGCTTGAGGCCCCATGAAGTTTGTTTTCCTTGTCTGTTTTGAATTTTTTATAGGGTGACCCCTGTGTTGCCTTACCTGAGAATCTGTGGTAATGTTTGCAGTTTGCCCTGGTTTGAAATCTATTTTGCTTTTCTTTTAGTGGATATTCTACAGGTTGTTCAGGGTCTCACTGTTTACAACCTCCCAAAAGCTGGGTGTGGTCCACCACACCCAGTCTCAGCTGCCATCTCAGCATGCCCCAGGGGCAGGATCAGCCTGGAAGAGCCAGGGAGCAACAGCCTGGTCACTCTGCCTGCTTTCAGGCACCTTAATCTCCTTAGCTATTTGGCTGGCCCTGGTTTGAAATCAAGCTGAGTGTCTAAATTAGCCTTAAAAAAGGGTTTCACATCGTTTAACTTGGCCAGATAAATATTTAAGGGCACTCTAAAAGATACATGATTGATCTACTTATTTGCTTAGGGATTTATACATTGTTATCTAAGCTTTAAATATAGACTCAAAAGCATGTTTTCTTCTGAGTTACCAGATATATGGCTCAAGTCAAGCCAACATGAACAAAAACTTTTGTGACATGTATGATAACTAAATGGGACATTTCATCCTGAATGTTAAGTTACATATATATAAAACTATTGATGTCATATGTATGTAAAAGCATAACTCCTGCCTGTTAATTCTCTACAGGGATTTAATGACTAAAATGTCCATAATTGATAAAAATTAAATTTTTTTGGTTGCACTTCATATTTAAGTTGCTTAAGTCTTCTCCCACCTAACTGGATCTGTTATGCAGTGTTCGATTTAAAGATAGATCCTTTTCTCCCAGGAATTGTTTGCCTTAATCAAGAGGATATAGAAAAGGGAGACCACAAATGCCATGACTTCGACATGACTTTCCATGGATTCAAAATTCTTTTTACAGTTCTTGGGAAAGTTTTATAAAAGATGTGGGCCTCTGGGTAATAACAATCATAACTTCTCTCTCTTACAGTATCTAAATGTTTTGTTCTTTGCTAGATATCCTAGAATTCTGAAAAAATATAGATGATAGATAGATAGATAGTATAGATGATATAGATAGATAGTATAGATATAGATATAGATATAGATATAGGATACTCTAGAATCTGTTTTCTTCACCTATCAGCCCACTTGGGGTGATTGTCAACAGCTTTTTATAAAAGAGCTGAGATGAGGGCTCAGACAGAAATTAGTTTTGGGCTGAGATGGCCAAACAACCTCTGGTCCTATAGGACTGGAGAAATACTTCCCTTAGACTCTTTCTGACTGGGCTTTTAATTCCTATGGAGGTAAGCAGGCTCTCAGTTGATATCACCAGTTTCTTTTAGGGCACATCGGGGCAACATATAGAAAGTCTACCTATTTGTCTAAAGTCACAGAGGCAAGTCAGGGACCATTTGAGTCTCCAGAAGCATTTGTTGAGCTCTTGCAACAGGCCTATTAGATATACACACTGATAGAGCTGGAGGCTCCTGAGTATCGCCATACTTTCAATATTATTTCGTTTATCAGTTGGCCCCAGATATTAAAAACAATTACAAAATATTAAAGAATTTTTTAAAAAGCATTAACATAATTGATAGAGTTAGATTAATGGATTTTTAATGATGGAAAATAAAAACCCAGGGAATTAAATTCAATTGGCAAAATTTTTGCTTGCCATAGAGAAGACTCCAGGGTCAAAAAAAGGGGAGGGTATCCAAAAGAAGAAAAGAGCATGCCTCTTAACAAGAACCGGTGTGCCTATTACAAAAAAAAGATGAGGCATTAAGCAGAGACTTATTAAAATTTGGGGAGCACATCTCCAAGTGACTGTGTTCATGCTATTGGCCTCTAACTCTTATGACTCATATAAAGAGGCAACTGAGGACCTACTGTGAGAAGCAGACGAAATGCACTACAGGGTCTCTACCAAAGAGACTCAGGTAAGCTACTTGGGCTATAGGCTACAGAAAAGACAAGAACTCTGCCTAACAAATGTGTCAAAAGCAACGTGAAAAACCCCCACCCTTACCACTAAACAGCAGGTAAGGAATTTTTCCGGGGTTCCTTGGATATTGCGGGCTCTGCATCACAGAGTTTGCTAAAATTGTCCAACCTCTGTATGCCAGCACTGCTGGGGACTAACAAGGGGAACTCCTTTGGACTAAATCTGCACAAGAGTCTTTTGATGCTCTGAAAAGCCCTTGCTTTGTCTCCTGCCCGGGTTTGCCCAAACAGAAAAATTCATTCGAGTACTATACGTGTACACAGAGCTATTTCTCAGCAAGATGGTCTGTTGACCAGCAGCAGACATAACATCAAAAATGCCCAAGAAATCCTAGACTTCTTGTATGGCTGCCCAGAAAGAATACAACAAATTTAATTTTTATTTTATTTTGCTATTAATTTTATTAAGAAAGAATAGCAATGAGACAGGATAGTAGGACAGTGACAATAATTAATACATTGAATATTGTCTTCATAGTAGTCATTCATAGTGCAAGATGCTGAAATGATATCTTGTCTAAATACTATTAGTATAATTATTTCCTCTTGTTAAACTAAGAGAAAGTAGCTTTATATCTATCCTAACCATATTGTATATACATGTATATATTATTTCGCTAAAAAAATTTCATTCTTTTATACCCCTGTTTTTTGTTTAGCTTTATCAGAGATGGGGATTCCATTGCCAATCAAATATTGTAACGTCTAAGTCATTTGATATTCACACAGATAGTGTTGTGCAACTCAACTGTCTATGTTATCATTAAGCTTCTCTTCTGGAGGGTTAACAACTTAAGTTTGCAGACCAAGATATTAGAGAAAAAGAAGAGCTACAAGAATAGTTAACATTTTGTCCCGAGCACATCAAGGTCAATGAGGACTCGGAACATGGCAGAATCTTTACTGTATCATTCTGTGAATTGGCGGTGTCCCAAATTTTCTGTTCAAGGAGATTATAAGGCCACAGAGGAAAGTGATTGTGATGTAGAGTGTGCCTAAAGTGAGTCACCTAGAGAGAAACATTTTCTCAGGCTTTCAAAGGGAGCATACTGGTCAAGCAATGGCCATGACTCGTCCACATGGCTGACACTGACAAAAGATGTACAAACTGCTGTACAGGGTTTCATAGTGAACTCTGAGGGGATTTGACTGACCTTGTCAGATACAAAAGTTGCATTTTGACATATACTTCTTCCTTTATCTTGGTCTTAACCATCTAGCAGAAAACTATAAACATGAGATTAAAAAAAAAAAAAACTAAAGCCATATTAATATTCTGAGTTATAAAAGGCTCAAGCCAACAGCTTCTGATATTGCCAATTCTGCATATAAACCAGTTCTATTATGGACTACTGGACTATATTGGGTTATTTTGCTGAATTCAATATGACAGTAATTTACTGCAAGAGACACCAGTAAAGAGATTCTTCATTGGCCCAAGGGTGTGCTCCAGCAGATGCAAGGCCCAAGGTGGTGGCAGAAAAATCAGTGGGTCCACACAATACTTTCTTGCCTCTCCTGCTGCCCAAAGTGCTAAACCATACTAACGCAAGATGGCTGACAGATGCTGCCAGACGACAAGATCCTCCTTCCTGAGGACCCAAATAGCATCAAATGACTATGGAAACCAGCCAACGGTGTCTGCACTGTGCCCAGGTAAGCTTCAGCAGGTTCACTTCTGAATCTGTACAGCACCCTCAAGCTATGCCTTTGGGAGAACCTAGGGAGATTGATTTCATTAAAATGGGTCCTGTAAAAGGAGATATCATTACCTACTTGTTTTAGTGGATAACATCAGTGAATGGCCAAAAGGTTTAAGAGAGTACGGACGGAAGTCCCCAGAGACCAGGCTGATGGCACTGATCTGGTTTATCGAAGAATCACCTAAATATATCAGCTGAGGTTAGGGAAGGGCATGAATAGGAAAACTGTGGAGAGCCACAGGGCTACTCTTCTGCCAATGACTGCCAGCCAAGTATGCTTGCGGTTTTGGATCTTGGAGAGCCTAGATTTTATCTACCCATTACTATTTGGTCCAACAATGGCCCGGCTTTCATAGCTCAGATTACCAAAATATGTCCCATGCCCTAAAATTACACTCAGATTTAAAAAAATAAATAAATCAGACTCCAAAAGAAACTATTTCAAAACTAGGATTACAAACAGGTGAAGGGCCAGCGATATACCTCAGCGGACCAAAGCGCATGCTTCAGTAGAGCGCAGAGGCCTGGGTACAATCCCCAATGTGCTTTCACCAACCTGGGGCATGCTGAGATGGCACTAGAGAATGGACATTGTAGTGCACACACCTGTAGTCCCACCACTTGGTAGGCAGAAAAACAGAGAATCACCACAAGTCTGAGCTACATACTGGAGGGCCAGGGAGCTGCCTCAGTGGTATAAGTACCTGCTTGGCAAGCACAAGTTCTTCAGTTCAATTCCTGATGCCTGAAAAACAAAAAATCAATGTAGTGAGACCCTGTACACCCTGGCCTAAATGTAAAAGAAAAAAGTAGCAAAAATAGGGTGAGTGTCCTTCATTTTGCTCTATTGAGAGCCTGCTGTACTATGTACAAGGGATCACACCTTTTAAATCTATGCAAGGGGAATCACCTCGCTTGATCCCAAAATTGTGGGGGGAAATCCTAACATCCATTTCTAATCAGGAACTTAAGTCCTTAAAGACTCTGCAGTCTACACTACAAGTTAGAACAGAAAGGCCTGACCGTCCACTGGTTGCAGAATCTGGCAGTCTGATGTGAATCAAAAAGAGAGTCCCATGAACTCTTAAAAACTTCTAGACTGCATCATACCCTGTTGTCCTGCCACGTGCAAGGTAGCAGGGGAAAAAACAGTGGATCCCTCACTTCTACATTAAGCCTGCCTCGATGGGTCAACAGTCAGATAAGTGGACTTTAGAAAAGATTTCTAAACCCCTCAAGGTCACATTGTGACCAGATATGACTCCACTGGCTGTTATTAGGGATAACAGAGCCCCAACATTCTACCAACACTTACCCTGGCGGCTGACTCAGACCTTACAAGGAGATCAGTAAAAATAAATGGTACTCCAAGCAGATGAGGACTTGATATTCTGTTCCTAAAACAAGGGGTTCCTTGTTTGGCAATATAAACACTTGGTGTTTTTATACAATCCATTCTGCAGTAGTCAGACATAGTCTTAATAAATTTAAAATAGAGATTACAGGACACTAAACAACAACAACAACAACAAAAAAAACATTGCAGTCAAAATCAGAGATGTAAAGATTTGTTCATTATGTCCTCTTGGTTGACTACCCTCCTTTCTGCTCTAGCTGGCTCACTGATACTTTTGATGTTAGCCCTAACTATAGAAGCATGCATCATTAACTGCTTGGTGTAACACGTACAAAACCAAGTAAGAACTAAATGAATCAAGGCTTTGAATCATGTAGAAAAATCAGTGGTTATTGTAATTATTTCATGTTTAAGTCGTTGTACAAAATTACCCTACTCAACCTTCTGTGATACTACTTTTTTGTAAGACTATAAGGTTTGCTGTACCTTTGATAAATCATCAGTAGACTGAGAGTTCCCAGAATATACCTACAAAGTAAATCAAAGGAAAGGTCAATTTTTTGTTTGTTTGTTTGTTCTCGGTTTTTTATGGAACCTGCGACTAAACGTAAGACTTTGTACTTAACAGAGAACAGCTTATTCTACTGTCTACTGAGCCATCTCCCCGGCCTAAGGTCAAATGTTTCTAAAATAAATAAGGTATTGCCCACCAATTGGAATTGGTTGCTGTGGTAAGCAAGGCCATGCATATGCAGATGTACATTAAAGGGGAACTAAACAGTGCTCCCAGAAAGAATGTATGATGAATAATGGTGGTGCTGTCCCTAAAGGTATTGTTCTGTGTTAAATGACAAATTTGCTCGTCAAACAAGATGTCGTTTCTAGCTTTAAAAGCTCTATACTTTTTTTTTTTTTTTTTTTTTGACACAGGGTCATACTATGAAGTTCAGGCTGGCCTTAAGCTCACTTTGTAGCTCAGACTGGTCTCAAACTCACAACAATCCTCCTGCCTCAGCCTCCCGAGTGCAGGGATTAGAGGCATCTGCCATCGCGCCCAGCTGCTCTATACTTCTGAGGATTGTCATTGTTTGTCCTCTCCTGAATGAGTATGCTCAAGCGATGCCAGGCCTGGTAATAAAGGCTTTATAAATTTTAATACAGACTATGACCTGCTTTCCTTTTTGCTTTTTCTTTTCTTTTTTCTTTTTTTTTTTTCCAGGGATTCGAACTCAGGCCTTTGCACTTACCAGGAAATCATTTATTCAAATGATCTATCTCCCCAGGTCCTCTGATCTTGTATCTATGCTGAGAACCTAGAACATCTAGGTCATGCACTGCATAATTTCATGTTATTCAAGTGTGTACCTTTTCATTACGTGTACAGAACGAGCGCTTGAACCCCGGGAACTGTAAACATTTAGGTGTGTCACAACTGTACTTTGAGATATTTACACCACTTAATTTTTTTTCTGACTAGTGTTTGGATCAATTTCATTTGCATGGATTTACACTGCACATTTATTTATTTATTTATTTCAGAAAAGATTGGATTAAAAGATAGGCATGGTAGTGAGATTTTGTAACACCAGCATTTGATAGGTTGAGACAGAGGCTCTATAGGATTAACTGGGTGGAAAAGGAGGAACCAATCAGGCCTCCAACTGTGCTAGGGAGGGAGGATCTGGGTGTGGTGAGATATGGCTAACAAGGGGTATAAAGAGAGAAGAGAAAAGGAGGAGAGTTTCCACTCAGCAGCAGCCCTCTGTGGAATCCTGGATTTCGGTCACTGGCACCTGCGTCTGCATGTGGTGAGTCCTGGCATGCACGATGATGCCCCACTTACACACCCTCTTCCTGTGTCCTACAGAGACATAGCTCGCAGAAGGCACTATGACTTGTTTGCTTCCAACACGTAAGTTCAGGATGTGGTCAGTGTTCAGTTTTGAGCCAAAATCTTGATCCCTTCTCCAGATGGATTTCAATGCAGGACATAGCCCAGGCTAGGGTATAATACAAAATTCTCCTGCTTCAGCATCACCTACTAATGGGACAATGGCTGGATTCACCACTTAAGGGTTATATTCTCTCCTCACTATACATGTGAAAATTGGCCTTCATCCCTTATCCATTACTTTGTGTTTTGATTTGCATCATTTTGAAGCTTGCATTTTTACACAGGGTTTTACTTTGCAGCTCAGGCTTCCACTGAACTGATTGAGCTCCTACTGGCTCAGTGTTGTGAATAGGGGGCTACAGGTGAGCACCACCACTATAGCAGGCTATGGCGTTTCACCACATATGAGGGTTTCATTTGTGTGTGTGTTTGTGTGGCTGGCTCAACCCACATAGGGTTGTGACTGGTGTAGCATGTGGTGCCTGAGATTGAACCACAGTCCCTGCAATTAGCCTAAGCTTGCCTAAGCAGGCACTTTGGACCACTGAGTTATCTATCTGCCCTTCTTTATTATTTTTTTTCAAAAACAGACTCTTAGAGTATAAGTAGACGTTGGATTTGAACTCACTTATATTGATCCAAGCTGTCCATGAATTCTCAGCCATCCTCCTGCCTCAACCTTTCTTGTAATAGGATTATATGTGTGTGGCACCACATCCATCCCATAATCTTTATAGAGCCTACATTTTTCTTAAAACAAAAGCCATCTCTCCAAAGCTCAGCATGGTCATCCTGGTGGGTCATCTGACTTTCTTGAGATACTGAAGCAGTAGAATGGGATACCCAGGCACTCTGGGTTAAACTGAGTCAAATATGGTAAAATTTATTGGGATCAGGAGGATTTCTAGCGAAAGGGCCCCTGAGTACTTCACGCTAGCTTGGAACTTTATCCCAGAGGAGCCTGAAACTTGCAATTATATTTTGGGATCATAGGCTGTACCATCACATACTTTTTTCCTTTGGATTTGTACTACTGAGATTTACAAAAAAAAAAAAAAAAAAAAAGTACAATACTTCCCTGACAGACAAAGCTCCATAAACCTAGGATTATTTCATTAGAATTTATGTATAGCCATTTTTTAATAAGTTTCTAAATTTTAGAGGCAAGATTTGAACTTCAAATCCTCTTGCCTTAATTTCTAGTATCACAGGATGCTAATCTCATTTTGTGCTAATCTCTGCTGTATTTCACTGATAGAAGCTTTGTTTTGATCTATTCCCTCTATTCAACTTCAAAGTAGTATGATGTCTTTCATGGAAAAGATTTAAGGAAATAGTTCAAATGCAAATAGAATTTTGCATCTTGAACATCCACATGCTCTACAAGAATGATGTATAGATTTTGTTTATACATGGAAACCTTATTGATATGAAAACATTAGCATCCCCTTGCATGGGTTCCAAAATATCATCTAGCCGGCCTCATGGGGCCTCATGGATGGCCCCATACCGTTCATCCCTGTATGAACTGACCAAGCAGAACCTGCTGAAGTGTGACACCACAGCCTGTGCTCCTCTACATGAGCTGCCCACTCAGATCTTCGTTGACTTATTTGTGGATGCTTTCATGTGGGAACACGATGAGGTCCTGAAGGTCATGGTGCAGTTTTGGCCATTCCCCTACCTCCCTTTGAGGTCCCTGATGCAATTGAGGAAACACAATACCATGCACACTCTTTTAGGAGAAATTACACCAGAACAAAGAAATCTGAGGACCTTAGAAGCTCTACTGGATGGACTTGATATGCAGCTGTCCCAGATGGTGCATCACAGGTGAGGCTGATATACAAACCCTCGGAGGAAGATCCGGGGAGTTAAAGGCAGGGATGGGTGACATCAAGCAGAAAGGGATCCTAATTTTGGCTTCTGGTGTTGATGATAGCAGAGGTTCTGATGTTTGATAAGCACCATATCTGACGTGGTTTCCATATGACCAAGCTGCATATGGAGGATGAGGCGAACTCAGGAGCCCCTGACCCTTCCTACTCTCACAGGAAAATGTAGTGAATCCAAGCTGCATGTGAAATTTAAAGTGATACAAACACAAGGCAGGAAAAGTAGGGATGTAGCTGGTGTTGAGGACTTAGAGCAACCCAGGTAAAAAGTTGTGTCTCTATCTCAATTGTAATGCTGCTTACTATTTTGCCCACAGCTGGTGGAAACTTCAGGTGATGGACTGGAGGGATGTACACCAAGACTTCTGGACTGCAGGGCCAAGAGCCATGACCATTGCTCACTCTGCAGATCCCAGCAACAAGGACACGGGCAGTTCTGGCATAAGTGAGAAGAAACCGACACTGAAAATATTCACAAACCTTTGCTTCAAAGGTTGGAGTCAGCTTTGTCCCACCAGTAATCAGTTACAACTCTTCCTTTTGAAGTGGGCCATTAAGAGAAAAGCTTCAGTACTTCTGTGCTGTGAGACAGTGATTATCAAGGACAACCCTGTTTCTCAGATCCTGAAGATTCTAGGAGCAGTGCAGCTGGACTCAATCCGTGAGCTGGAAGTCTGTAGTGACTGGGATAGGAAAGGCATGAAAGCATTTCTTCTTCACCTCAAGAAGATGACAAACCTTCAAATATTTCATTTTCATAGCATCAGTGAAGAATTGTTCCCTTCACCCCCAAACACAATTTGGTATTCCCGCATCTATGCGTTTTACTTACTTCAGCTGCAAAATCTGCGAGAGTTGCATATAGACAAAGTCTTCTTCCTGCAGAGAAATCTGCACGTGATTATCAGGTAAGTGGATGGTGAGGTCCCCTGCACATTCATAATTACTGTAACAATTAGGATGGTGTCTGCGTGCAAATCAGTGCAGATAGTGGAAGGTGGGAAATCCAGCATCCTCTGAATCACAGAAAGGTTTCCATATCCTCCCATGTAAAAGGAAGTAAACCTGCATAGGTGCTCTACAGAAGGATAGATATCCAGAAAGACAACTTCGAGGCAACAGGGCAAGTGAGGCCACATTAGATTTCTTTCTTAGATCATTAGACTCATCTATGTGTCATATCCGTGGTGTAGCCATTCCCCCAAATCCCCACTGTTGAGGGCACAGGGCTTTGGGGGACAGCAAGAAAAAAAATCACAATAGTGACTTAATGTTTGCAAGGAGAAGATGGGAAGTGCAGGTGTCTACAGCTGATGTTGAGGATGAGGATTTCAGGGCTTGTAGCAGAAATGTAGTCTATGCTGACAACACTGAGCTAACACCAGTCTACTGGTTAAACATCCTGAATTCATTCCTCTTGAAAGTCACTCAATATCCCCTTTGGACAGAGCTCTGGCTTTCTGCTTGGCACTGAGTACAGGGATCTGAAGAGAATTGGGCCTGATCCAGTAACAAGTGATGTTGTCTTCAAAGATCAGTGTGTTCAACACGCAGCATCCTGGAGAGCCTCAGATGGCGAGTGCAACATTGTATCTTCAATGGCTTCACAATCTTGTGGTCATTTCTAATACATCCCACTTATCACACACATTCATACAAAAAGACTTTTTTTCTCTACAGAAGCCATATACCCTTGGAAGCGCTGTCTCTCAGTTCAAGTCCATTGGATGAATCTGATCTGAAGCATCTGTCCCAGTGTGCAACCACAAGCCAGCTCAAGTCTCTCACTCTAAGGAGGATCTCAATGAAATCGTTCAATCATGGTACCCTCCAGGCTCTGCTACACAAACTGTCCAACACGCTGGAGACCTTGGTCCTGGAGCACTGTGATATCACGGATTCCCAGATCCTGGCCATCCTTCCTGCTCTAGGCCATTGCTCCCACCTCAAGACTTTCAGTTGCTATGGGAACCACTTATCCTTGGGCATCCTTCAGGTCTTGATGAGCAAAACTGCTGAACTGAGCCTGTTAAGCGAGGGGTTCTATCCTGCCCCCATGGAGAGCTATGAGTCCAACTTTAGAACAGAGTGTGTGCACCCTGTGCGATTTGCTGAAGTCTGTGCTGAATTGACTCCATTCTTGATGGATGTTAGACCATCTCTTAGGGTCTGGATCTGTTTCTACTGCTGTGCTGCTCGGATGGCATGCCAGTTTTGCGCTCTAGGGCCCAGTGGGGACTGGATGGTCTTACAGGAGTATCACAATCAAAGTAGTAGCAGATTTCACAGTTGTTTGTGTCCCCTAATTACTGAGGATATTTTCTGAATTGTATTCCACACAAAGTATCCTGAACTGCCAAATGGGGTTTTTAGGAGATGAGTGAGTCAGGTAGACATGGTGCTCTTCACTGGATTAGTGTATTAGGGACACCAAGGTAGATGTGTTGGGTCACCTAAGACATGTCCTCCAAGGATCCATCTCCCTTTGTTGTCTGCTGATCTTTCTCTCTGCTTCCAACTGCCAGAACATAAATTATCCTCTGCTTTGTATCTTTAATGCCAGACAATACACTAATTTTTGAAACAAAATATAGGTTTCCTGTTTGAAAATCTGAGTGTTTTATGTCTTTTACCCCACAAGGGATGTGAGGCATATGTGCATAAGATAGTCAAATACCTGTAAAGGAGACCTTGACAGGTAGAAAATCACATAGCCAAAATTGTAGCACATTGGAAGCTAAAGCGGACATATCGACCCCAGAGTGAGATCAGCCTCGCTTATTTATGTTGCAGTGAATAGCCAGCAACACTCACAGGAGGTTAACAAATGGGAGCAAATGCAGTGATTTATTTACCTCGTAGATAGTGTCCGACTATTGCCAGCCAGGGGCATGGACCATGAGGAAGGGGACCCAGTGGTGCGTATACCACATTGTCCAGTGTATGAAAATACCAGCTGTTTTCCAGAAATGTGGGGTACAGATTTTATCTAAATGTATGATGACATTCAGTCATGGAGTCATCAGTCTTTTTTTTTAGAAACAGCACTTATAGAAATAGAAAGTTTATGTTCAATCTGCTCATAAGATTTGAGGAAGAATGAGTTTCACTGAAGTTTAATTGATTCTACCAGGGAGGCACAGAACAATGAGATTCACAATGCCATCACATGCCCCCACTCAACCTAATATTTTCCATTTTAAGACATATATAGTTCTATATAAGGGGTTGACTCTTGGGGTTGCTAATTTCTAAATAAATAATAAATATACCTGGGGAAACTTTAGTTTTCGTACTGAGTTATTCAGAAATTATGCTTCTTTGGTGGATGTTTAAGACCAAGTAAGATTTGCATTAAACCTTGTCTTGCAACATCAATGGAGAGCACGAGTTTTTAACTTGGAAGCATGTGTAGTGCTGTTTAGTGTCCATTGTGTAGGTAACTCATGGCCATGGTTTGAACATCTCCTTTTCTGTAAAATCTTGGCAGATGTTTGTTGACGCCAGTGGTAAAAGTCAAAATAATGAATATAATTATAGTTTATGTGTCTCTTTAACATTTGGTTTTGTACCTGATTTGTTGAACATCAAGAAGAGAAAATTAATAACAGGATGCAGATTCATATTAAACAGTAAATTCATATTAGACAGACAACAGGTCAATACTTATACACAGAAATATACAAATTAAAGCTCTACATAAAATTGTATCATGATGCATGTTGGTTTGAGTGTCCATAACCTGAGATTTGTAGGACTGATAAGTAGAGGAGAAAGAAGAGAGACAATGATCTGAACTGGAACCATTCCAGGACTGAGGAGAGGGCAGGCTTGGCCAATTCCAGGAGTCATGGAATTAAGGAATCCAGAGCACTCAAGGGCAGGGATGGACAGCGGAAGTGCAGGTATGGGAGACAAGTGGAGGAGATGTGCCTGGACCCCTACTGCTGCCCAGAGCTGCCAACAGCATGAACTTCGAGGGATGTTAGAGATCCTACGTCACTTAAAGCCACTCTCAATGTTTAGATTCCCCTTGAGTACAATGTCCTGCAGCCTAGCTGCAGCCCAGCTCTCTGTCCCTATAGAAAGAGTTAAGCAGTTTTTATTGCAGGTCCTGGGCTAGGTGCCAGGACAGCCCTGCATAGAGAATTGCTGCCCCCCAGGCTTCAGTGTGGATGTATAGCCACACAGCTATCCATGTATATCCCCAAAGGGGCATATTTCTTCTGCTCCATAAGGAGTGTATCTGGGGGTAAGTGTGAATCACTGCCTGGGTCATTGCAGGTAAGGAAGGGGCACTGCAATTTTGCACACAGTATGAACAACTCCACAGTTCTTATTTCAAAATAAAGACTTAGATTTAGCTACGTGTGCTGGCTCACTGTTATAATCTCAGCACTCATGCTGAAGCAGGATGATCATAATTTCAGCAAAAATTCAGGCATCATCAAGGTTGTTTCTCAAAGAAACTGAATTTGACAGAAGGTCAGTATTGGAACATTATAATGTTCCACTCACAGTAGGGAAATGGAAGGAAAGAAAGAAAGGAAGGAAGAAAGGAAGGAAGGAAGGAAGGAAGGAAGGAAGGAAGGAAGGAAGGAAGGAAGGAAGGAAGGAAGAAAAGAAGGAAATAGTGAAGCAAGAGATTGCAAGGGCAAGCACAAGCTACAAAATAAAAGCTAGAATATGGAGACAGATTTATTTGCTTTGATGGGAATTGACTGGACTGACATTTAAAACATTGCTTCTGTGCTGGGTAGGTAGCTGAGTAAAATAAGCAGAATTTCATCTTACTCAAGTGAAATCTTTTCATTTTATGAGGAAGACATCGGCATGAACACAAGGAACGGTCACCATTTATATCTCTCTCAATTTTATCTTGGGAATTTTTTGTTTAATTTTTCCATGACTGTGTTTAAACCCATTATATTTGCATAAGTTTATTTTTGAGTGGCATTACATCTCAACACACACACACACACACACACACACACACCATTTTACTTTGAGAAAGATCTCTAAGTGAGTTGTGGGAGTAGTGGTGTAGTCCTGTAATCCTAGCAAGTAGGAGTCTGGGGCAGGAGGATCTTTAGGATTAACTGGGTGGAAAGGGAGAGACTCAATCAGGCTCCAGCTGTGCAGGCAAGGGAGGAAATGAGGTGTGTTAAAAAGGGTGGATTAAGAAGGAGGATTAGGAGGAGATGCTCATTTTTGGAGTTTCTAGTCACTGATGGTCCTGAGTGGATTTCTGGGCCCCATCACTGTCACCTGAGACTGCACCTAGTGAGTCCTGACCTCCAAGACGATGCCCGACCTACACTAACTCTGCCTGTGTGCTGTGGACACAGAGTTCAGAAATGACACAATGGATTCTGTGACTTTTGCTTCTTCCAATAGACTGACTTAGAGTGTGGTCAGTGTTTACTGTTTGAAGAAAGACCTTTATTTCGTGTTCAGGTGGATTTCAACTCACCATGCAGCCCCAACTGGCCTTAAACTGCACATTCTCATGTCTAAGCATCCCTAGTAAAGGGACTACGAGTGGATCCACCAAGCCTGAATTATATTTTATTCTGGTTATATGTGTGCAAATTGGCCTTCACCCCTTAAATGTTTGTACTTTTTAAAATTATTTTATTCATTTTAATGAGAAAAAATAGCAATAAAACAGTTTCAAAACAGGTTAGTAGGACAGTTGCAAAAATTGAAGTCCTGCAAGTATTTTTCTTTGTAGTAATTACTTATTTTTATTTATTTTTTCACTTTTTGTATTTATGGAATGGTCTACATTTTGCTCAGGATCTCATTGCTAGTTTGGATCAGGTGATCTGCCTGTTCACAGCCTGCCAAGAGCTGGGAGTGGTCACGTGCCACCATGCCCGGTCTCAATTGCCATCTCCGTGCACACCAGGGCTGGGGCTGGCATGACAGGCTGGGTAATCGAACCCCAGCCCCTGTGTGTCTTCATAGTAGGTATTTAGAGGACAAGATGTGGACATGACATCTGTTTTAAACAATATTAGTATAAACTTTTCTTCTCATTGAAAGAAGATTAAGTAGCTGTACATATATCTCCTAGCTTGTATTCACATATATATTTTTTTCACTATGAAATGTTTCAAAACTCCTGTTTGTTTGGTCTTCTTTTTTCAGATATGCATGCTCCATTGCTAGTAGAGAAGCTATATTTGGAGAGCACTTTAAAGAACATTTTTATACTTGATGCTAGCTCAAACATTGTAAGTACTTGATTAGTATCATTTCATAATTTTTTTCAGAAAAGATTGAACTTTGTAGCTCCAATTTCCACTGAAGTTGCAGGGACATTTCTGACTTTCTATCCCAAAAATTTGACTAACACTAACTAGGCTATGTCATAACATTTTTAGGATTTATTTTCACTTTTGATCTTCAAAAACAATTCTAAGTTTGTACTATACAGGGGCCTTGAACTGATTTACACAATCCCAAGCTGATCTTGACTTTTCAGCCATTCCTTGCACAGGGACTGCATGTGTGTGACACCACACCAAGCCCATAATCTTTATAAAACCTATATTTTTCTTTAAAGAAAGCCATCCCTTCGAAGTTCAGCATGGTCTCATTGCTTTGTCATGGGAATTTCTTGAGCTGTTAAAACAGTTGAATGAGGGGGACCAAGGCCACCCTTGGTTAAACTGCACCATGCTGGGAACATTGGTTGGTTATCAGCACATTTTATTGAACCTCGGCTGATCTTGAGTTCAGAGGAATCCTTCTACTGCAGCAACTATAGTTCTGGGATTATAGACTTGCATGTTCCATTGTCTCTTCATGACTTACAAACCTTATAACTTTCAGTAAAGATAGCCATCCCTCGCAAGGTCAGTAAGGTTGCACTTGTCATTCATCAGTTTCTTGTGATGTTCAAGCAAGTATTTAGAGGATCCAGAATGAATTGCATTAAACCAAACATATCAATGGAAGAATTTTCATGCTTTTTACTTTATTGTGTGAGACACAGGGTTAAACTACATACTTCAGGATGAACCTGAGCTCACAATGTAACATACACTGGAAAGAAATTCACTACATAGCCTGAACTCTCAAGGAATTCCTGCCTCAGCTTCCCCATTGCTGGGATTATACATTCCTCTGATAGTATGTTCTTCTTATTTTAATGAGAAAAAGAATAAAATAGCAATTAAACTGCTTCAAAACAGGTTAGAAGGACAGTACAATAATTGATACATTGCATAGCATCGTCGTCACATCAGTTATTCAGAAGACAAGATGCAGACACGATATCTCCTCTAAATAATATTTGTACTGAAATTTCTTCTCCATGAACTAAAAGAAAGTAGCTGTATATCTACCCTAACTACTTCATATATGCATATTATTTTCCACAAAGCAGTCCTTTATTTATACGACCCTTTTTTATTGTATTTGTCCAAGACATGTATTCCATTGCAGTTAAACATGCTGTAATTGAAGAAGTATTTTTTTTTTTTTTGTCTTTTTGAGACAGGGTCTCACTATGCAGTTCAGGCTGGCCTTAAGCTCACTTTGTAGCTCAGTCTGGTCTTGAACTCACAACAATCCTTCTGCTTCAGCCTCCCGAGTGCTGGGATTACAGGCATGCGCCACCACGCCTGGCTGAAGAAGTATTTAAAGGTCCTTTTCATATTTGATGCCAGACAAAAGACTGTAGGTACTTGCATTCAGCGAAATCATGCAATTTAGTGTAATAATCCATAGTAGTGGTGACTTATCATCACAAATGGAAACTGCCAAAATTATTGATTTCAGCCTTTTATAGCTCAGTATATTAACAGAGACTGAGAGCCAGACTGCAGGCCCCATGAGTCTGTGTATCACGTGCCTGCTCTTAGAAGTCAAGGAACCGCTCCAGCCATACCCACGCCCGGCGTGAGTGTGGGAAATTCCACCTGCTGGCTGCTTCTCAGCTACCTCTGCAGTCAGACCCCAGGCCCTGCATGTGGGTAGGACCATTTTCCTGCTCCCCGTGCCCAAGAACCCTCCCGAACAAGACCCCAGGCCCTGCACCAGGCCTCCTGTGGAGCCTCGCAGCAGAACACCCTGAAGGGAGGCTAGGAGCCAGACCCATCCGGCTAATACAGGAGCTGAACATCTGGCCAGACTGGCACAGAGGGTTCAACACTATGAGCTGCAAACAGGAAGAAGCTGAGCACAACAGCCACACCAAAGCCAGGCACATCTGGACAAGTTCCAAGTTGGTAGATCCAGTTCCGGGAAGAAGACACACTTTGCTATGAGAGTGTCCACTCTTCTTTACTCTTGATGTACAAAGGGGGCATCACATAACCAGGTGAACGAGTCTGCATGGAAAACACCAGGTATATCAAAGGGAGGGGAGTAGAGAGAATTTAGGTGAGCTCACTCTCATAAAACTTCCAAATTTAATATTTGCTGAGGTATACAGAATAGGTTTTCTCTTACTGTCTAAAGTACAAGCCCGCCCTTTTTTAAGGGGTAATAAATGAAAACTATGATGAAAAATGTCACAAGATAGTCCTGTTACAATGCTGTATATGGATGTATTTCTAAATATATATGTAAATATATAATTTTCTACACCAAAAACCATTAATATTGAAAATTTGGACAATTTTTAAAAACAATAAATATTAAAAGTGAAAAAAAGTACAAACCCATTGGTTACAAAAAATCTTCACCTCCTACATATCACAACCCTTCATTAGTGTTAATAATTGCAGTTCTGTAAATACAAAACTGTAACTGCCTTAACCATATAATTCCTCTTGGGTAAGAATTTCTTCATGTACTAAGGTGATAAGTGCACGAAAGCTATCCACCAAAAGTCAGAGGACAGTGCTATACAAAATGATGAAGAGAAGGAGCACAATGCAAGCTCAGGTGGCAAACTCACCCAAAACAAATGCAGAAGACCCTAGCATAGAAGAAATTTGGAAACACACAGCTGAAATGTATGAATTAATAGAGTCTGAAGTATAGAAACGACTACAGAAAGGTATAGAGGAAATCACATCAGAAATAATATCCAAATTAGATAAAGAAAGTATAACTATAATGAAAGAATTAATCACTGCTTTTAAAGAAGGCATTGATTAAAAAAAAAAAAAAGATTAGAGGAGAGTAGAACCATATTGGATCATTTTGGTGAATTCCCACACTGACACTATATAAGTGGCAAGGAAATACCCATCTCTGACAAACCTAAACCAAAAGGGGATACAAATGGAGGACTATTTTGTATCTCTGTACACAGAATTGTTAAGATAGATATACAGCTACTTCCTCTTAATTAAATGAGAAGGATTTATACTAATAGAGTCTGGAGAGGCTATCATGTTTGCATCTCTTAGTTGAATAACCACTACAAAGACAACAATATGCAATGTATTAATTATTGACTCTTTCCTACTAATCGGTTTTGAGAATGTCTCATTGCTATTTATTTCTCAATAAAATTAATTTTTAAAAAACATACAAGACAAAAAAAACATGCAATCTTTGATTGAGCAATGTAGGAAAGAAATGGATTGATCACAAGAAGCACAGTCAAAAAGATGTGCAGGAACTTAAAAACTCAATCACAAGTTGGAAATAGTGTGAGGGATTTTTGTGCTTCTGTTTTTTTTTTTTTTTTTTTTTTTTTTTTTTTTTTTTTTTTTTTTTTTTTTTTTTTTTTTCTGTGGTACTGGGGATTGAAGTCAGGACCTTGCACTTGCCGGGCAAGTGCTTATTCTACTGAGCTGTCTATTGAGCCTTCTTCCTGACCTTCAAGCTGGCAAAACTGAATGAAAGTGAAGATAGTTTCACATCTTGAAGACACAGTCGCAGTTACTGAAAAGGTAAGAAAAGATTTCTTAAAATCAACTTGGATAAAGGAAAAAATTATTCAACATCATCAAGATGATGTGAAGATGAACAAAGTGAGAATCAGCATGAATGAGAAAGAAGGAGTCAATGCAAATGACATGAAAAGATTATAGGCAGAAATAATAGCAGAAAACTTCCCAGTTACGACAATACACTCTGACATTCAGGTAACTGAAGCATATTACACCTGAAAATTGCATCAGCCCAATTAAAAACACACCCAGACATATAATAGTCAAGTTCTAGAAATTCAGCACAAGAACAATATAATATAAGCCACTAGAGAAAAGAAACAGATCACATTTAAAGGAACACCCATAAGAATAACAGCACACTTCACTTCATGAACCAGGAAGTAAGAAGAGCATGGAGCAGAGTTACCTGCAACATACCTCACAAATCTAGACAAACCATTCCTAAAATTTATTTGAACCCAGAAGAGACCTAGAATAGAAAAAAGCAATCCTGCGAAACAACGATAAGGCAGGAGGCATTACAATTCCTGACTTTACCTTATACTATAAAGCTACTGTGATAAAATCAGCATGGTATTGGCAAAAACACAAACAATGCAATAGACATGGGGATCGCTAGAATAGATAAGATCCAGAAGCAAACACAAATGCACTCAGTCAACTTGTCTTTGATAAAGGGGCCAAGCTTGCTTACTGGAAGAAAGATAGCCTCTTTAACAAGTGGGGCTGGAAAAATTGGCTCTCTACATGCAAAAAAACTAAAACTGGATCCATGTCTGTCACCATGCACTAAAAAGCCGGATCCATGTCTATCACCATACATGAAACTAAAATCAAAATGGGTAATAACTGAAAGAATTAACAACTGGGACCTCTTATTGAAAAGTTTTGCATGTCAAAATAAATTACAAACAAAGTAAAAAGACAACACACAAATGTGGAAAAAAATCTTAACTAATAAACTCTAAGAAAAATTCCACTCTCTGCAATTTATAAAGAACTAAAAAGCATTAGAAAAAATATTAAAAACATTAGAGCTCAAAAATTTAAATACCAAATACAGAAATGGGCATCCAAGATGAGCATACACTTTTCAGAGGAACAAATTTTAGAAGCTAATAAATACATTTAAAAAATGTTCCACATTACTAGCCACTCATGAAATCCAAATTAAAACAATACTGAGATACGATCTTAACCCAGAATGAATGGCTGTCATAAAAAAATCAACCAAAAACAAATGTTGGAGAGGCTTTGGGGGAGGAAAAAATACTTCACCAGTGCTAATGGGAATGTAGACTGGTACAGCCATTAGGGAAATGGAAATCCCATTCAAACTAGCTATCTCCTTACTGGGAATTTTCATAAAAGAACTCGGAACAGTATATCTTAGTGATATATGTGCACCTGTATTTACAGCAGTAAAATGTGTGATAGGTAAAGCTTAGAAGCAACCAAAATCCTTGTCACCTGAGTAATGGATGAAAAAGATATGGTATTTTTTACACAGTGGGGTATTACGCAGCTATAAAGGATGATAAACTCTAAGTCTTCATATACAAGTGGATGCAATTTGAAGATATACTCTTAGTGAAATAAACCAGAGGCACATGTTTAGTATCATATAGTCTCCCTAGAGTAAGAACTTAAAAGAGTTAATAAAGATTGAAAGGTGTAACAAAATTAATTGAAAATGAGTACTTAAGGATTAATTAACGAAGACAGAACAAGGAGAAAAGCAAGGAAACATGCAGGAGCAAAACCATATAGATAGATAGATAGATAGATAGATAGATAGATAGATAGATAGATAGATAGATAGATAGATAGATAGATAGATTAAATTAATGGTCCTAACAATCTCCATTAGGTTTTTGAAACTAGTAGGTATTTGGTAGAATTCTCACCCTGACTAACTATATACGCTGATAACTGTGAATTAAGCAACTGCATTGAGGATAGCAATGCCTAATGCTAGGGCAATTCTAGGAATACCTCTCATTCTCCTCTTCCGAATGCATACTGCTTATAGGACTGTCCTTCTACAATATTGTATATGGTTAGGTTTCTACATTTCTGTGTAACGATGTGTGATTTTTTCTTTTTTGTGATTTTATTTATTTCTTCACATATGTAGGGATTTAAGGTTTTGCATATCAATGATTATTGGAAAATACCTGTTCCATGTTATATCTCTGGCATTCCATATTCCAACAGAAAATGTTGTTAAACTCAACTCCCTGTTTAGGGTAATAATACCATTAAGCTCTCTTATGGAGATTTAACAACAGAAATTTGGAGACAAAATAATTAGAGATATATAAGGGCTACAAGGACAACTTCAAAGTAAGTGAGGACTCATGACATAAGAAAACCTGTACAGTAGCATCCTATAGCTAAGTGGTCTCCCAAATTTTCTGTTCAGGGGGATTATGGGAACTCAGAGGAAAGTGATCGACAATGTACAGTGTGCCTAAGGAGAGTCACCTAGAGAGAACACATCCCCTCAGGTTTTCACAGAGGGCAAGTGGGTCAAGTAATGGCTGTGACTCCTCCACATGGCTGACACTGACAAAAGATCTACAAATTGTTGTACTTGGATTTAGGGTAAATCCTGAGGGGATTTGACTGACCTTGTCAAATACAAAAGTTACATGTTTTGTTCTAGAGCTCTTGCTTTATCTTGATCATAAGCAACATGCAGAAAAGTATAAATACAAATTATAAAAAGTAAAGCCATATTAATGTGCTTAGCTATAAAAGACATGTCAACAATTTGTGACATTGCCGGTTCTCTGGATTTCTCACTAGTATTTACAATCTCTGACAAAATTAGACATAAAATGATATACATAAAGAACCATTATACACATGCACACACACATATATATGGCTGGAGGCGAGAGGTGAGAAGTTCCAGCTGGGCACATGGCTCGATAAATATACAGCCACCTTACCATAGTTCACTGAGGAAAAACATTTGTGCTACTAGTGTTTAGATAAGATATAATGTCTGCATTTTCTATTATGAATACCCACCATGACAATAACAATATGTAGTGTATTAACTATTATAACTGTCAGACTAACCTGTTTTGAAACTATCTCATTGCTATTTGTTTCTCAATAAAATCAATAAAAAAGATAACCATCTTGAAGAGAAACTTAATGAAACAATTATCCTATATGAGAACACTGAAGCTTAACATCACTGTCGGTTTGAAAATCATATTCTTCAGACATAAAATGGAAGTGCTACTTTTAAAAATCATGGAATTCTAAAATTTACATTCCCACACAATATTTAAAAACATTTGCACATTTTTGAACATAAATTTATGTTTCACACCTTATAAAATATTGTAGCAGTACAATCCTATGACATTTTCTTTTTCTTGTCTCTTTTACTTTTATCGCCTTTTACTTTTACAAGCATTTGCTTTAAAGAGAGTAAAGCAATAACTGATACGACATTGGAAGCAGTACACATTTTGAAGACCAAGATGACAACAATGGTATTTTAAGCATAGTTTTAGAATTACACATTGTTATCCAAAATATCATTGCTTGGTTCACAGATAGCAGAATACACAGTTAGTCAGAGGGAAAATTCTACCCATTAACTGCTATTTTCAAAAACCTATTGGAAATTCTGAGGATCATTGCCTTAATCATCTTGTTTATGTAAATTTATAGCTTGCCCCTGCCATATTTCCTAACTTATCTCACTTCTCTCTCTTCCATGTTTAATCCTGAAGTTCTCTCTGTACATTAAATTGTGCTATACGTTTAAATTTTATTTTGTTCTTTTCAGTTCTTACATCTCACTTTCAGAAGATTTAGATCTTTAATCCATTTCAACTTTAGTTTACTGGATGGTGATAGGTCTGGGTCACACTTTAGTTCTTGGCATGTGGAGGTCCAGATTTCCCAACACCATTTCTTCAATGCTTTTGTCTTCTGCATTCGTTCTGGGTGGGGTCAGATCTTGAGACTGCATTTTGCTGCTTTTCTTTGCATTTCTGGTAACACTGTCCTCTGTCCTTTGGTGTAGAGCCTTGACGTGGTAGTTACCTTAGGTCCTACTGATATTATTATCCAAGGGAGATTATGTGGTGAAGGCAGTGGCTCTTTTCTATTTACAGTACTACACAATTAGTATCACAAATAATGGGCGGTGATATGTAACACCTGATGAACTTTCGTAATTGGTTGGCTTGTGTTTTGGACCCCAAAGTGTAGCATCATGACAATATAGCTAAGCGGCTATAAAATTGGGAATTTGCATTTAAATTATTTCCCCTGAGACCTTTTTGATCACCTCCCCTTAATGTACCCACAGACTTTGAGTCAAACTTTCACCCCAGTTACTGTTGTCCCTTCTCTCAACCAAGAAAGAGAAAGATTGAGACAGAGAGAGAGAAAGAGAGAGAGAGAGAAAAAAAGATAGTTCCCCTTTCCTCAGAAATTTCAATGTCACAAGTTGTTGACTTGAGCACTTATAGCTCAGCATGTTAATATGGTTTTACTTTTTATATCTTGTGTTTACACTTTTCTGCTGGATGGTTAAGAACAAAAGCAAGACCTATCTAATAAAAATGTATCTTTACTATCTGACAAGACCAGTCAAATCACCTCAGGATTTACCCTGAATGCACAAACAGAGTTTGTAGATCTTTTGTCAGATAGCCATGTGGATATTTCACGGCCATTGTTGACCAATTTGCTTTCTCTGGAAAGCCTGAGAGGTTTCTCTCAGCTGACTCTCCTTAAGTGCACTCCATAACATTAGTCACTTTCCTCTGTGTCCCCGTAACCACCTTGATCAGAAAATTTGGAACACAACTGAGTTAAATGATGTTACAGTACAGGGTCTCTTATTTTCTGAGTTCACACTGATATAAAGGGCTTGGGTGAAAACACTGGATATCTTTTTAGCCCTTGTTTTCCTCTAAATTTTTGGTCTGATAAGTTAAGTCATTTCCCAGAAGAGAAGCTTAGTGATATCATTACCATAAAACATAGGCTACTGAGCTTAATAACTGTACCCATCTGAATATAAAACGCCTTAGACATAACGTGAAACAGAAGTTTTCCATCCATATAGGCTAAAATTGAAATCCCTACAGAATGTGAGCAAAAATTCAAAATATAGAAACTCAAAAATATTAAAATAAGAAATTTCAAATGTTTATACAGAAATGCAGAAACGTAACAATATATAACATTGTAGCTGGAGAATAAATAACTTTTTTATTCTCTCTTGTTTTCATTTACCACCTTTTTTTAAAACAAACATTTAACTGGGTGAGAGTATAGCACCGATTGATATGACCTGAGAAGCAGTACGCTTTAGAAGACCAGTATTACAGGCATTCCAAACATGGTCTTAATATTACACATTGGTCTCTTCAGTGTAGTTGCTTAGTTCACAGGTATCAGAATATACAGTTGATGCAGGTGAAAATCCTACCAATCAACTGGTAGTTTCAAGAACTTATGGAGATTCTCAAGAATATAGCCTTATCCACCTCTGCTTCTTTTCTCTAACATCTTTTGGCATATTCTTCTTATGCTGGACTTCTGGGATCTGGACTATTACATGTCTGTGTGTGTTTTAACTTATGTTGATGTTTTTTGGAGTTCTGTATGCTTCAGATAACTGAATGTCTGTTTATTTCTGCATATTTGAGAAGTTTTCTGCTATTACTTCTCTCCATATTCCTTTTATGTCATGTATATTGACTCCTTCATTCTCATTGATACCTATTAGTCTTACATTGTTCATCTTTGTATCATCTTGCAGATGTTAAATTATTTCCTACATCCTACTTGTTTTGAGGGGATATTTTCTTACCTTTTCACTAGATATGGTGGTTTCTTCAAGATCGGAAATTCTACCTTCACTTTCATTCAAACAGTTTTGTAAGCTTGTGACAGATTTTGAGTTACTCTATAACTCTTTGATTCTGCTTCATATGATCTATTTCTTTCTTATGGTGTTCATTCAAGGATATCATCAAATTTCTCTTTTATTTTTATCAGTGTCTTCTTTAGATGCAGTTATTAATTCTTTCATTACAGATATCCATTTTTTTGCTCCTTTAGAGATTATATCTGATGTGAGTTCCTCTACAACTTTCTGAAGTTCTTTCTCTACTTTAGACACTATTCATACATTTCAGCTCTCTGATTCCTAATTTCTTCTGTGCAAGTATCTCGTGCATTTCTTCTGGGTGGTGTCAGGGCCTGAGGAGGCATTTTGCTACTTCTTTTGTCATTTTTTATGGACTGTTCTTTGATACAGAACTTTGGTGCAGTTATAAGCTTAACACCTACTAAAATTCTTACACAAAAGAGATTGTATTATTAAGGCAGGTACAGTTTGTATGTACAGAACAACAATTAGAAACACTGATCATGGGTAGTAATCTTTAGCAGGTAACAAATTTTGTAAAGAATGTGTTTGTATTTTAGACAGTAAAAGCAAGCACTGTGACTATATAGCAAATTGATATTAATTTGGAAATTTGTTTTGATAGTTTCCCTAAGTTCTGTCTGATCATCTCCCCTTGATGTACCTGGGGTCTTCCAGGCAGACTACTTCACTTCTGTTACCTTTTGCCTCCACTCTCAGTCGAGAGAGAAAGAGAGAGGATGCTTTTATAGGTCTGGGTCTAGCAGATTTATAACGCTAGAATTTGTCCAGATGTACCTGGTTTGGGTCTGCCTTCTGTGTTTATCTTTTTCATGTTGTAGCCCTTAGAAGTGAAATCTCTTTGCACCTCTTGCAAGGTGTTCTGCTTCTGGATTAGTTCAGTGGTTCTGGCTCCTGGTATCTCTGAAGGGATTTCATCTCCAGAATTTCACACCAGGTCTCTATGCAGGGCTGAACTGGATCTGTTGGGGTCCCCAGAACACAGCAGAATGTCTCTCATCCATGCTGGGCCTGGTTTGGTCTAGGTTAGTGTGAGGTGTTCCAAGAATAGAGCAGAAAGTCTCACTCACTCTCCCGGACTTAGCTGAGTCTGAGGTGTATGGAGGCTTCCCAAGAGCATGTCCGTAGCTCTCATTCACACACCCAGCCTGCTCTGGAGAGGTCTGGAGGAGTCCTTAAATCATGGCAGAAGCTGTCACTCATACCCCAGACAGAACCACAACACACAAAATATCATTTTAGGCTATTCAAATTAGAAACCTAGAGAATCGGTTGGTATCAGAGCCACACAATTGCCATCCCAGTTTTCAGGAATCTGTGTTACAATGATAGGCTTAAGTTAAGGGTCAAACAGAGCACCTGTTGAAGTCTGGGGTCATAAAGTCAACAACTTAATATGACATACATAATCTATAAGAATTGTTATATAAAATCAAAGAAAAGGTCCTGTAGAGACTGCATGACATCCATCCAGATACTAAATATGGAACATTCCATCTGAGGACCATGATCCCACAATAATTTTCTACATGAGTCCCGCTGAACACCTAACAGCAAGGGAGTCTGCGGCAGAAGTGGGAACCACACTGGAGTCAGTAAGCAGCACTCAAAGTAAGAATAAGATCTCAAAATGAAAGGATCACAACAGTCTTCACCAACAGTGAGCTCTCCAGCTCCTCTAATGATGATAATAGTTTAAATCCCATCAGGAATGCCACCACAACAATCTTCTCCATAAGACTAAGCCATTTTCCACCTTTCCTTCATGATTCAGGAACAAGACTCCAAGGAAGAATCAAAGCACTGTCAGAGCAAATTGCAATCAATCCCAGCAACAAGTTCCCAAACTAGTTCAGTAATTAAAATAGATAAGTTCATCTTCAAAGTCAATGAGATAAGCTCATACATTCTCTAGCCTCTTCCAACAGCCTTTAAAAGTCTTCTCCAATGTTGCCTATTATATGGGTAGGTACTATCCTCAAGTGGGTTTCCAAAACCCAGAACCATTCTGATTGATTTCAGTTGTGTATTCCAAGGTGGCCAGCAGTTGGCCATGCACAACAGCTACACAAGATTCTAAGGCTGACACAGGAAGTGATATCCTGTCAAAGGAAACAAGCAAGATCAAATGAAGGAAGGAAGAAAAGGAGAGAGAGATAAAGAGAGAGAGAGAGAGAGAGAGAGAGAGAGAGAGAGAGAGAGAGAGATGAAGTTTCAGGATGAGTATTACACTCATCTGGTATATAAATACCAAAGGTATGAGCTGTAATTTTTAAATGCAAAGGACAGAGATCAGTGTCACTTCCCCATAAGAGTGCCAGTGTGGTCATGACAGGAGGAAGAATTGCGATGTCCTGCTGCTCATAGTAAGTCCACCATCTCCAGCTTCAATAAAAAGATTTGGATGCATGTGGTTGCTCACACCTGTAATCTCAGAACCCTGTTGGCTGATGTAGAATGATGACAATTTGGGCACAGTTAAGACAGAAGGATGCCCCTGCCTCAAAACACAGCACACCACACATAACAGAACAAAACAAAACAAAGCAAATCAAAACAAAAAATACTGGAAAATAACATAGTATTTGAATGTGACAGGATCCGATTCCATATAATGAAAAGAAAATAACCATGGAAATGGAGGATTAAGAAAAGAAGAAAGTAAAGACATAAGAAAGAAATGGAGTAAAGCAAGGATGAAAGAAGGAAGGAAGGAATTGACGGATGGAGGCACAAAGTGTGACAGAGAGGAGAAGGGAGGGAGGGAAGGCAGAAGGAAGGAAGGGACAGATAGAGGGAGGAAGGAGAGGCAAAATGAGCTACAGGTGCAACCAAGGAATTCAGGAATAAAGGAAAGTGAGGAGAAGAAGGAATGAAGGAAAACTACCTCTACAATCCATCCACCAATTCCTTGCCTGGTACATCAAGGCTCCTCGCACAAGGCCATGCTCAGATCACTGCCCTGGACAAATCTGGTGGGCCTCATTAGAGAATGCATTCTTCTTCAAATGAAATTCTTTTCCATCCAACCCTGTCCACCGGACTTGATGATATGGTGATTGAGACTGGGCATGGTGGCACACACTTATAATCCCAGCACTTTGGGAGCCTGAAAACAGGAGACTCAGTATGAGTCCAGTTTGCATAGAGAGACCATCTACGCCCTGTAGACTGTGTCCTAAATACACAAAACAATCTTTTTTTTGTTTGTTTCATGTGGTTAACTCCAGTTGTAGCACAAGGAGCTGTTGCACTCTACTTGTACCACAGTTCTCATTTAGGCTTTTCAGTTACTTCTTTTACTAAGTTAATTACTAGAGCTGGAACCCACTACGTTTGCATGGGAATATATATATATATATATATATATATATATATATATATATATATATATATATATATATATATATATATATA
>PVKA01015489.1:29108-50029 GCA_004027165.1 Ctenomys sociabilis | reverse complement strand
GAATATATAGGATGTGTGTGTGTGTGTGTGTGTGTGTGTGTGTGCGTGTGTGTGTGTCCATAAATCTCAGTGGTAAGAGCAGATATCTAAACACACACGGAGTCATCAATACCATAATGCATAGCAGGTGAATATTTTCTATAGGGGGCCTAATTGTCAGCACTTGATGTTTTTCAGACACAGGATTTCTGCCTTTGGAGGAAACACTAACTTCTGTCACTGGCACAAACCTGGCCTTAGACTGAGGAAGTGAAGGACGGAGCTGTGCCATGGAGGTACACAGCCTGCTTACAGTGTTAAGCAGAGGCCTCTGGGACTTCAGCTTGCTGACCCCAGAATGCAGAATAGTATGCACAGACACCAGGAGAGCAGGGGCTCCAAGTTCCAGCTGTTAGCAGCTGACGACACAGCTTAGTTCTGCAATCAGTCACTTAAGAGAATAGCTTTATAAACTCAGAAACTCAAAAATATTATGGCACTTCTGAGATGGTATTTATCCAATCTTTCATTTAATAAGAAGTATACTCAAAATGCCCACTGTGTGTCAATCACTACCCTGGAATCACAAGGTGGTGAGAGACAAGGATGAGTCATCTAAAAGTTGGAAAAGGTGCCATGCTAAGAAGAGGACTGGATGAGGACAAGCGCTGGATGACTGTCAGGGTGGGATCACCGGGGGAGGCGACAGACTGCTAAGTGGGGGAGGGATTTTCCCTTGGAAGGCATTGGTGTTCACACTGCATTCATTTGGGGAAGTGGTTAATTCTGGGCAGGAAATGAGTTGGCACTTTAGGTTGGACATGATCAAACTTTCTTGTCTCTCTTGGGCCAGGAAGAGTTGTGCCAAAACTCCAGATCCCAGAAAGGCCCAGTTATGCTTTGGCTAGAGCATCCAGTTCATGATTTTCCACACAGTAGTGACAATAACCACTAATTTTTTTTTTTTTTTTTTTTTTTTTTTTTTTTTTGTGGACCCCGCCATTGAACTTAGGCCCTTGCATTTGCCAGGGAAGCAACATCTCCTCAACAACAGTAACATGAAGAGAAACCTCCCTGGATAGTTCCGGAGGGGTTGGCACCTGTGCTCACTGGCTGGAGTCCCAAGGCAGCAATGTCCTCCCCAGAGCCCATGGCAGAGTGTGAAATGTGGGAACATGCCAGAGTGGTGGTGAAGGGGACATGCTCTGTGCAGGAGACACGGGCAGGACAGGTCCACTGCTGTTCTTACAGCAATGCACAGAATAGTGGCAGAGGTACCATTAGAGCAGTGTTCTCATGGGTAAAGGGGAGGGCATCCTGACCCTGGCGGAAGTAGCCTGGGAATCATTCTTAAGGAGTTGAAATTGGAGGTCTACTGAACTGCTCTGAGAAGACAGAAGGACAGGGACTTTGCCAATGAGAGATGACTTTTTTCCCCTTTGCATCCCTCCTTTTCTGTTTAATCCTGCCAAAGATGGGTATTCTATTGTCATTCAATTATTATAGGTGCTTGAATTCAGTGAAACAATCCAACACAGTCTAGCAGTCCACAATAATAGTGGGTTATCCAAAGAAGTTGTTGACTAGAGCCATTTACAGCTCAGCTTATTATTATGGCTTTATTTTATATACCTCATTTGTATACTTTTCCATGGGTGGTTAAGACTGAGATAAAGCAAGACCTATATAATAAAACATGTAACTTTTGTATCTGAAGAAGTCAGTCAAGTCCCTTCAGGGTTTATCCTGTAACCCTGTACCTCACCCTGTAGATCTTTTGTCAGTGTCAGCCATGTGGATGAGTCACGACCATTGCTTGACCAGTTTGCTCTCTGTGAGAGCCTGAGAGAAAGTTTTCTCTCCATGCGACTCTCCCAAGGCACACTATAGATCACTGATCACATTCCTCTGTGGCTCTATGATCTCCTTGATCAGAAAATTTGGTTCAATGATGTTATAGTGCAGGTTCTCCTATGTCCTGAGTCTTCACTGACCCTGAAAGGCTAGGGCCAAAATGTTGGCTGACCTTGCAGCTCTTAAATTTCTCCAGTTTTTGATCTGCAATCTTAGGTTGTTAACCATCCAGAAGAGAAGCTGACTATCACCAACACTGAGATACCATCTCACTCCACAGAGAATGGCTATCATAAGGAAATCAACCAACAACAAATGTTGGAGAGGTTGTGGGGAAAAGGGAACACTTCTCCACTGCTGGTGGGAATGTAGACTGGTACAACCATTATCGGGATCAGTGTGGAGACTCCTCACAAAACTAGGACTGGAAATCCCATTCAAGCTGGCTATCCCCTATTGGGAATTTTCCCGGAGGAACTGAAAACATCATATCATAGTGATATATGTGTAACCATGTTTATAGCAGCACAATTTGTGAAAGCAAAATCTTGGAAACAACCAAGATGCCTATCACATGAGGAATGGTTGAAAAAGATGTGGTATTTCTATATAATGGAGTATTACTCAGCTATAAAGAATGATAAACCTGAAGCATTTATATTAAAGTGGATGCCACTTGAACATATACTCATAAGCGAAATAAACTAGACACACATGTGCAAATATTGTATAGTCTCCCTAGTGTAAGAAATGAAAAGAAGAAATACCAACAGAAATGTATAACAACAACTAAAAATAATTTAGTCAGATAGTTGGGGTAAACTGAACTGCATATGTCGCAGAGAGATGATTTGGACAACATCAGTGGCCTCAGGGCAGTGCAGTCTCCTGTGATGGGGGTGTGGCCTTGGGGCCAGGAGGCCAGCAGTGGCATGCTGGCTCTTCAGCTCACCCGCTGCTTCCCCATTTCTTCACACCTGTGCACACCCATCTGTAACCTTAACACGGGAGTTATAATTGCTACCTCCTAGGGCACTGCAAGGAGAACGTAGGCTACAGTATCTCAGTTGTGATGCTCAGAACCCTGTATGTGTCAGCAATGATGTAGCATAAAGCTGCTTAAAGAAGCATAAGATAATTCATGAAAGAGAAGCATGAAAAGATCAGACAGGATTGAGGGCTGTGTGGGTCAGTGTATGAGAAAGAATGGGAGAGAAGCTTCCCTGAGCTTTGTAGCTTTCTTACCTTCCTGCTTGGCTTCTGCGAGGGGTGTGGCCTTCCTTTCCCTTGCCACTAACTGCTCTTGGGTCAGCTGGTAAGAAGCAATCAGTGCGCGAGCCAGAGGCTCACAGCAATTACGTCATCTGGGGTCCTTGCCATGGGAAGGAGTGAGGAAATGCTTTAGCTGGTTTTTGTGTGGAGCTGCTGCTGTGGAGGAGGATGAGCCTACAGTTCCACACTTCCTCAGCGAGTTGAGCTGATAGGTTTAGCTGGCAGCTCCCTTACCCTGTTCTCAGTAGAGTGACATTCCCAGAGTGCTAACTTAGTGCCAGGTGCTGACGTTCATGTATTGACTCAGAGATGGAGTCCAGCCTTCAAAACCCTTCTTTCTGTGTGGACAAAGTGCTGATTTCCAGAGTGTCCCATGCTGCTTTGAAGGAGGCTCAGGAGAAGACCCCCTAGTACTGTATCACCCCAACAGCCAGTTGACTTATCTCATACAGGAAAAATTGTTTGTTTCCATGGCTGTGTTTTCCAGATTTATCTGGAAGCAGGCTTCGATGAGTTTGGGACACCTTTATTCTTCTCAAACTTGTACTAATTTAGTTTTTCTGCTCATCTTCACACAAACTCCTTCACAAATGCTCTGTGTAGTAAAATATTCATGGTTGCATGTTTTTCAAGTTTGGCATATAGTATATTTCTTTTCCCAAAAGTTTTGAGAAAGAACATTTTCATCTTACAACTTGAGAAAACTTAAGTTTAGATGATCTCTATGGTTTGCCAAGGCCAAAGTGTGAGCAGTTGCTTGTTAGGACACACAGTTAAGACTCCAAATGCCATGACTGCTGTCTCTCCCCATCTGCCACCCCAAGGATGTTTTATGTGTTTCTTTGGCTGCAGGGAAAGTACAGCTACCACTCCAACAGCTGGACTGTGTCCAAGGTTTTAAAGTCACAGCCCAATTCTTGTGCAGACTTTCTTGCCTAAGGCTAAAGAGAGGGAGATTAGGAAAAGAGAGGGGGGGAGAAGAAGAGAGACAGACAGAGAGAGAGAGAGGGGAAGAGAAGAGGGAAAGAGAGAGGGAGACAGAGGGATGGGGGAGAGGTAGATAGAGAAGGAGGCAGAGGGAGAGACAGGAGACAGACAGAGACATAGAGACAAAGAGACAGAGATGGAGACAGACAGACAGCAAAGCAGAGACAGAGACAGAGGAGAGACATACAGAGACAGACAGACAGACAGGCAGATAGACAGACAGGGAGACAGAGACAGAAACAGAGACAAGTTTTAAAAACCTCAGTGATAAGGCCAGCAAGATAGTTCAGCAGACTAAGTGCCTACTTTGGAGAGCACAGGGAATGGGGTTCGATCCTGGGCATGACATGTGGCACCAGCCCTGCCCCTGGGCACACTGAGATGCACATTAAGACAGGTGCAGTGGTGCACACCTGTAATCCCAGCCTTGGGGAGGCTGAAAACAGGAGGATCACTATGAGTCTGAGCTGTGTAGTGAGACCCTGTGGCAAGTACATGCAAAACAAAACAACAAGAAAAAACTTAGTGATGATAATTACTGATGAATAGCATCATGTTGACTTAGTCACGCTTCTGTAGTGTCTAAACCCTCACATTTGCATAAATTGAAGACAGGATAAGGATAATGCATTTATTAAAGGGAGCTCAGGGGAAATGAGCTTGGGGGATGGACTCTAAGCTTTCTTCTCCACTAAGGATAGTCATGGAAAAGAGCACTGTGAGGTGCTCATGGATCCCCTCAGATCTTGTTACAATGCAGATTCAGTTTCTGTTTCAGTCTGTGTGCAATGATGCATTGTGAACCAGCTCTGTGACGATGTCCCACACTAGGACACTAGTTATTTATTTGTTTGTTTGTTTAAGACAGGATCTTTCCATGCAGTTCATAGTCTTTCGACATAGTCCAGACTAGCCTGGAACTCAGGGTGCTTCTCCAGCCTTAGCCTCCTCCGCACTGGGATTATAGGCATGCATCACCACCCCCAGCCAGAACACAATTTAAACAGCAAAAATTAAAACCACTAACTCCTAAAGTTAACCTTGAATTTTGGAGTTTAAAATAATCCTGAATCCTGGCCTCTCACTCTAGAGGCTCCAGTTCAGTTGATCAAGCACGTGGCCTGGGTTTTACGAAGTTGATGCCAAGGTACATCAAAATTTGGTTCATACTTTTATTTACATATTTTTATTTAAAGATTTTTTTCTGTTAATTTTAATGAGAAAGAAATAGCAATGAGACAGTTTCAAAACAGGTTAGTAGGACAGTTACAATAATTAATATGTTGCATATTGTCTTTGTAGTAGTTATTCAGAGTACAAGATGCAGACATGATATCTTCTCTAAATACTGTTAGTACAAATCTTTCTTCTTATTGAACTTTCTTCTCATTGAACTAATATATATGTATATATATATATTTTTCATTAGAAAATGGTCCTTCATTTATATCCCCCTTTTTTGTTTTGTTTTGTCAGAGATGGGTATTCAATTGCCATTCAAATATTGCAGGTGCTTAAATTCAGCAAAATAACACAACATAGTCCAATAGTCCATAATAGTAGTGAGTTATCAGCAGAACTGACAATGTCAGAAGTTGTTGACTTGAGACTTTTGCAGCTCAGCATATTAATATGGCTTTGCTTCTTATACTTCGTGGCTATACTTTTCTGCTGGATGGCTAAGACCAAGATAAAGCAAGACCTATATAACTAAAAATGCAACTTTTGTATCTGACAAGGTCAGTCAAATCCCCTCAGGATTTACCCTGAAATCCTATATAGCAGTTTGTAGCTCTTTTGTCAGTGTCAGCCATGTGGATGAGTCAGGGCCATTGCTTGAGTATTTTACTCTGTGAAAGTCTGAGAGAATGTTTTTTCTCCTTAGGCACACTCTACATCATTAATCACTTTCCTCTGTGGCCCCATAATCTCCTTGAATGGAAAATTCACATGATATTACATGATGAAATAGTATAGGTTCTCTTACATCCTGAGTTCTCACTGACGTTGAAGGGCTAGAGCCAAAGGATAGTATCTTCACTAACTATTTTACTTACTCTTGGTGTTCTTTATCTTTGTCTTGGTCTTCCTTTGTGATGCTGGGGACTGAACTCCTGGCCTCTCATATATTAGGAAGGCTTATACTACTGAGGTACATCCTCAGACCCAGCTGATTCTAAACACAAAACGGTTAAGCTAGGATATGGCCATCTCAGAGGGAAAAGAACACAAGTGGATTAGATAGAAAATACACTACATCTTGTTCATAAAACAGGTTAAAAAGTAAATGAAGACTTTCCTTTTTTCATTCAAAGTTTTCCACACAAGTAGGTTCTGCTTTCTGAAAAATTTACCTTCAAAAAATAAACATTCTTACTCTGCTGAGTGCTAAAGATCATTTCCAAGGAAAATAGTGGCTTTCATTCACTTGTCTACATCTTGTAGAGTTACTTTTCTCTTTGGGAGGATGGTAGTGGATGACTCATATGATATCTTTTCCCTCACATGGATCTGTGTCTTAAGTGGAAGTTTTCAATCATTTATTTAGGAAACTGGTTACCTGGGCCAGCCAGATAGCTCAGCAGATTAAAGCACCTGCTTAGGCAGAGTGCAGTGGCTGGGGTTCAATCCCCAGTGTGCCACGCTAGTCCCACCCCTGGGGTGTGCTGAGACTCTGGTTGAGACTGGACGTGGTGGCACACACCTGTAATCCCAGCGCTTGGGAGAGAGAGAGAGAGAGAGAGAGAGAGAGAGAGAGAGAGAGAGAGAGAGAGAGAGAGAGACTGTTTCCCTTAAATTGCATTCAGGCTATCTGCTCCTGGCTGGATGTAGTACTCATACCAATAATCTCAGCAGTGTTGTGACCCATAATCCCAGCCTTGATCATGAATTAATCTCAAACTCTAGAAGTCTCCACCCCATGACTGCATGAGGGTTTAGATGAACAACTAGGCACAAACCATAACAGAAAGAGACAGTAAACAATTAGGTGAGAACTGGAGAGCTTGGTGGTCTAAGTTCCTGTCTGGCAAGTTCAAATTCCTGCGTTCGATTCTTGGTACTGCATGCTGGCCCCTGAACCCTGGTGAGCTATGGTGGCCACTGAAACCAGGCATGGTGGTGCATGCCTGTAATCCCAGCACTGGAGAGGCTGAGACAGGAGGATCACTATGAATCCAAGCTGTGATTGCCTGTGCCAAATACATAGATGAATAAAAGATTAAAAAACAAAACAAAAAAAAAAGAATTAGAAGAGATCAGAGAGTCCAAAAGGCATTTATGAGATGGAGAGCAGAAGCATGATAGAGATCACTCGGACAGGAAAGCAGGAACCAGCCCATCTATGAGAGAGATTTTCGATCACCTGGTGGTGAAGGAAAGCATGGAAGGAACTGAAAGAAGTTTGGTGTGATTTGCACAGAGTCTAAACATCAGGGTGTTGGCAGGACTTGTACAGATGCTCAGAAGGGAGATGGACGTGAACTTTGGCGGAAGGGGGTATTGGTTGGAAGGCTGTGCTCATGGGGCTGGATTATGGGGTCTGGCAACAGACAGACTGGGCCTGAGTCACAGCTCTGCCTCTTCCTGGCCATACCACCTGGTATCTGGGTCTCTCATGCTTCTGCCCAGAGCCAGGGTGGATGATGCCTCAGCATATAAAGCTCCTTTGATGTCCAAATGCGTGAATACATGAAAGGTACAAAATTGGTGAGAGCCTGGCACCTGGTCATCAGTACCACCAATCCAGAACGGTAGAGAATTATTCCTGCTGTCTGGAGATGGGTTTGTGAGGAGCGGGGATGGAAAGAAGGATGTCAAGTGAGATGCATTGGGAGTAATTGGAGTGAGTTGAGGGCAGCTGGATCTAGAGACTGGATGGATGAGTCAAATTCAGCTATGTAGGAAATGAGAGGAGAAACTGTAAAAGCCTGAGACCATCCAGGAGATCTGGAAGAGGAATGGAAGCGAATTTGAGGTGAGTAACATGGGGTCATCTTGCATGTATTGGGGCTGTGTCCATGAAGAACCAGGGCAAAAATACCTTTGGCATATTGCCACAGCTAATAAGGAATTCATCACAGAGTTTTACGTGCCTCATAGAATTGTTCACAGTGGTAGGAAACAATTCAAATCTTTCAGGAAGAATTTTTTTTTCAGAGCTGGAGATTGAACCAGGGCCTTTACCTTGAGCTATATTCTGAGCACAGCTACGTGTTTTAAATTTTGAGATGATATCACTAAGTCATCAAGTTCTCAGACTGGATTAAAACTTGTGATCTTCCTGCCTCAGCCTCTCAGAGTACTGGGGTTACAGGCCTATGACATTCGGCTATTACAGGAACAAGTTCAAAGATCTCTTCTAACATCTGAGATGTCACGGTAACAGCTGTCTCCTCAACTGTGTTGCAAGCAGCAAGCTTCCCTTCTAGCAGTATAGCATTGCTATGGAGAACGGGAAACCATTACAGTGAGGCAGCTTCTACAGGATGCCCCTGCCTCCCTCACCCAGTCTTGCTCCTACTGTGGCCCTAGCAGCTGGACAGCAGGGATTTCTGAAAATGCAGATGTGGCCAAGTACATGACTATGCACCGATGCTTGGTGACTGAAAAAACAAATCCCCAAATCCCTGTGCATCTTAGGCTCAACCACACTAGCTCCTGGCCTGCAAGGAAACAGGAATGCAGGCTTTAGTTTTGCGACTTCTGGGGCAGAGGCAAGCATGGCTGGAGAGTGCTTTGCGAGTAATAGCATGTGGCTGGGCAGAGCAGCTCCAGGTCGGTGCAGGTGGTGCGAACAAGATGATTTCTTCATCCTTGCTGGCAAGGTGGGATGTCTTGGCCTCTGTACCATGGTGAGAAAAACAGCTGGAAGTCCACTGCTCTAGGGGCTGCAAGACAGTTTCCACTGCAAGGAATCTGGGGTGCTTCCCATACAAGGGGTTGGGTTTTAGGAGAAAGCCAAAGCTGGATGGCATTGGAAAATATGGTGTGTTCTTAAATTGTTAAAAAGTCATTTATTACAGTAAAGGATGTGTTGTCACCAGTCCCCTTCAAATGTCCCAGCCTTGCTCTGCCTACCCTTCCCCACTGTTCTTGCCGCTTCCTGAAGCAGCCCTGAAGTCCTCCATTGTGTGCTACATGGCCACAGCGGTCTTGATGTCCTGAGCTGATTTGGACTGTTTACCGTTTGTGGTCACTTTGACTTTAGGGATGAGCCAGAGGCTTCACATGGCAGATCCGGGAGCCTGAGGCCACACTGTCATGGCTTTATGGGCCTGGCTTTCTGCTGGATGTTGCTCCACGGCAGTACTCACCATAGTCGTGATTACACAAAGACACTCATGAAAGAGCTTTTGGAACTGCTTCAGAAAATGGTGAGAATTATGTGGTAAATGCCTCAAAAGGGAGGAAGAATTTTGAGGGGTGTTAATAGTGGTGTGTCTTTTACCATAATAAACATTTTAAAATAGTCACTGTGTTCTTTGATCACCTCATGTATATCTACCATCACTGGAAAGAAGAGATCACATAAAGTCATGGGAATAAACTGTCGCCCAGAGAAGTGGAGAAGCACAAAGAGAAAGAACTCTGGGCCAGACCTGATTCAGCTGGACTCTGGAGCCCAGGGAGGGACTCTCCTTCTGGGTAGCATTCATTTTCTAAGCATACTCCAATTTATATTCACTCTTCAGAAAGAGAAGTGGATGCAGAAAAGCCAGAATCCCTTGCAAAGTCATGTTCAAGAGCATGAACCATTCTGGGTCACAAAGCGACATCTAGCCTGGGTCCTCCTGTGTCTCTGGTACTTGGAAGAAGTATTGGTGGATATGCAGGCCCCAGAAATGGTTAGGGCAGAAGGGCAGAGTCTTCCAAGTTCAGCTCATAGTAGTTGTGACACAGAGGCCTGCCCCCTTGGCTTTGTTGAACACCATGGCACTGGGAAACCATTTATACTTTTACTTGGGTATTATTTTTGCTATATGGAAAATTGACAGCAAAGGGTGAGAGCTATGTATGAAGATACAGTCAATGAAGCACTGCTTTTTATAATAAAAATCTGAAAAGAAATTAAATGTTTATTCCTAGGCAAATAGACAATAGTACATTCAAACAGTGATAATATAGCATTTAAATGAATAAACTAGATCTGTGTGTATTCAGCTAAATCTCAGGAATTTACTGTTGTATGAAAAATGCAAGTCACAAGATGTTATATAAAGTATGGAACCATTTATTAAAAACCTTAAAATCACACAAAATTTTGTATTATGGATTCTTACAAGAGAACAAATATAAAGTTAGGTAAATGAAGGTCACAGACAAACTTCTGGGCAGTGGTCATGTGCTTTCTGGACAGCAAGTAGGGGAGCGGATAGAAGGGTGAGATTTTAGCTCTGTATGTATTATCTTATGAGAAGTAAATATAGAAAAATATTAAGAGTCATTTAAATAAGTTGATGAAGCACTTAAGACATATTATTTTCTATTCTTCTTAATTAAAAATAAATATAAGCATACATAAAGTTTGCAATTCCCAGAGCAAGAATCAAGCTTTCTTCCTGAACCTCATTTCAATAGCCGACTAGGTGAAAATGTACCCAGTATGTCCCTGACTTACAAACAAGCCAGTTGTGACCTTTCACTCCAGTTATGACTGGAACTTGCGTTATGAGCATTTGCAGATGTGAACATATTGTGGAAGTGGGTGGACACTGTCACAGCTGTGCTGCTGTGTGCTGATAGTACAGTGCAACAGTGTACAATATTTGTGTATTTTTTTTTGTGCTTTACATTATTTGTTTGTGCAAAAAGTATATAAACCTCCCTTTGTTGCACTTACAAATGAATCTGACTCCTGAACTTTCTGCTGGAATTTAACATGTTTGTATATCAGAAACTCATACATATATACATGCATTTATGTACACACACATATATATATATACATACACATATGCATATATGTACACACTTGCAAACACATGCATATCTACTTATGCTTACACACATGCATATATGCATAACTTCAGATTAAAACAAGCCTTACTTTACTGGGAGAAATATTGCCTTTATCATAGTTTCTAAGAGTGATGATTTTAATATGATGTCAGTTTAAGCCTTTGCTGGGATTTGACCATGTACCAAATCTGCAAACGCCAGGAATCATCGGGGTCTCAAGTAGACTGCCTGGGATGACTGAGGTGAAGCAGGGAGGGCCAGAGACATCTTGGCTGCTCCAATGTAGGGCTGAGGAGGTACAGAAAGGCCATAGAGGAGCCCAGTCATGTTTGGTGAAGAGCCAGGAGTGAGAGAATTCAAAGCCTAGGGAGACCTAGACAAGTGTCTATTCCCCCTAGGTATTCATCCCATCCAATAACAATCTGTGGGCCTTGCCATTATTTCTGGATCATTCCAGAAATGACTCTCAATGACTTCTCTATTCTACCTTAAAATTTTTTTCTCTGAACTGGAATACTCACAGATATTCCCAAGATTCTGGATCTCCCCCTTGTTTGATAAATTCTACAAAGCTTCCCTCAGCACTTCCTTCTCTTTATGCCTATTCATACCAAACACTTACTCGGCACCCAGCCATACCTCAAACCATCTTTTTTTTGTGGCTAGAGAATTTTGGGGAGGAATGAGATAGTGTAGGAACAGGACGTATCAGTGGGTGATGGGAGATCAGGTGAAAATAAAGTTTTTGTATGTAGAGGAAGTCATGTGATTTTCTCCAAGGGCAGGAAGACATTGGCCTACATTTTATTGGTTATTTTTCATTAACTCACCATCACCTTCCTCTATAAGTTCTGCCAGTATAACGTGTGTGTGTGTGTGTGTGTGTGTGTGTGTGTGTGTGTATGTGTGTACACTTTGGGGCTGGGGTGTGGAAAGGAGGGAAGAGGGTGGCCTGAAAGATCAAGTTCAATGTTCACCCAAGAGGCACATGTTTTAGGTATTCCAAGTTCCCAGTTGGAAAAGTGACTTGTTTCAGTTGCATAGAGATGTCATTTGCTCATAAAATTCTCAGGATCTGTTTAACCCACAGGAGTAACAGAATTCAGTTTTAAACTTTCTGGGTTGTCCATTTGCTATGTGCTACCACTTGATTTATCAGTCACCATTATCTTTTTTGAGAAAAGCCAGATTAATCTCTTAAACGATATGCTCCTTGTGTCTGTAGCAAATGTTTCTCAGCACTGCTGGATAGAACCGGAAGTTAGGACCGCTCACACTGCCAAGGTCAGGGGTGTACCTTGGCTCTGAGGACAGTGAGTAGAAAGGAAAATGGAATCTTTCTGCGTATCCCTTCTCAAGAATGAGTGCATTGGTTTAATCAAAATGCAGTTGTCCTACTCAGTTAACAAACAGCTCCAATCCCGGTGTCCTCTTATCTCTAAACCTGGCTCTGTGCTGTGCATCTGGCGCTTGGCTCGTGGGATTCACCATCCTTTTCAACGTCAGTTCCTCTCAAAACAATCTCCTCACAGAAAGAGAGACAAAAGGAAGGCTTTACTGAATGTTTCACACATGAGAACCAGGAGGAGGGAGCTGAGATCTTCTGCTCAGCATATGCCTTAATGTTTCTATTTCTCCTTCGCTGTTCTTTGCCCCAGTCCCTCTCATCCTTTTTTCCTTAAATATTTTCTAAAGCATAACATATTTGCTGAGTTCTTAACCCCGGCTTTTTTCTTTTCTTCCTTGAGGAAAAATGGAATTTTATTCTCTCTCTCTCTGTGTCGCCTAGCAGTGCAGGGCCTCTTTCTTTTCTTCCTGAAGCAAAACCTCAGGGGCTCACACTTTAAGCCAAATGGCTCCTTGCAGGGCTCATCGCAGTCCTGCAGGTCATTTGCTTCTTCAAAGACAATGTGAGATACGTGGGAGTGTCGAGTTGGGTGTCACTAGACAAATCGCAGCAGCCTTGGTCAGGATAGGATGGTGCCATTACCTAGATGTCCCTGCCATGTTGAAGCCATGATTGTCTATCCACAGCTTTATTGTGGACTCATGAATCCCCCACAGAACTGATTTCCCGAAAGGAGTTTGAAACAGGGAACAGGAATATCTCATGCAGGGAACGGCAGCTGGTCCCTGGCCAAGTGACAGCATCACATTGGTTATTACAGAAGCATAGAGAATTTTCTGAAGATACAGGTCACTCTGGAAGGCATCCTGAGCTTTGTCACCATATCTGACCCAATGCAGTGACACCCAGCCACTTGTCCCTGATATCCCTTGTTTTATATTGATGTGGCAGACCTTCGTTTGGTTGGAAGCTTCTAGAACTCTGGAGTCTTGGCTCATAGATGTTGGGAGGTGAAAGAGGCTTTGGAGAGATCCAAACTTAGTCCCCTACTTTTGCAGGTCTGGATGCCAGGAAGAAGAATGGGTCAAGGTCCAACGATGAATTAGTAGCTGGGCTGGGGCAACCCCACCTCTTCTCATTCGTATGTAGAGTCTTGTTGCCACATTCCAGCACTCCCATACCATTGCTTTGAAAGATACTTCACTTTTTAAGCCCTGGATATGTATCTTTCCAAGAGATGCAGAAATACAGTATCTAATATGATCTGTGGTTTCAGTATTGCTCTAACATTTTCTTTTTTGCCCAATGTTTGGATAGACGAAGTACTGTTTAGTAGAGAGTTGTTTGCTTTTTGAAAATGCTGTTCAGTCAAAACTATTGTATAAGAAGATGGACAGCACATTCTCGACAGGAAAGGTGTCTGTATCCACATACTGGAATTTGTCCACCATGACTGATATGGTGGTGTTGGCTTGCAAGTAATCCAGCAAAAACTGTGAGAGGTTCTGGTATATGGTTTTAGTTTGCATGCCAGACTCGCACACTGTTACTGTAGCCTGTCTTTTGACCTTTGTGTTGATGAGAAGCTCCAGCTTCAGATCCATGGAATGATTGGAGCACTGCACCAGAAACTGCAGCTGGCAGATGACAAAGTACAAGCCTGGGAACTGGATCACCAGACTCCCATCGTGGTATCCGACTCCACTGAGAATGCCGTCCTCGTTCCAAGAAATCTTGGTGCTGTTGAGATGCTTTGACACTGGGAAGAGAAGCATGAAGAGCAGAATTATTGGCCAGATTTCATCTACAGATTAGAAAACTCTGGCTTTATTCAAGATTCCCATTCAAGAGCTTTAATGTTGCCTGTTGTACCAATCATCTTTTCTTTCATACCTTCTTGGTTTATTTATTGAAGCCACAGCTGAAAAACCACCTCTTTCCCCTTTCTCCAGTGCTCAGAGATAAAGGATCAACTATATTATTATAAAATTATTATGCTGTATTCCTATGGGGATTAGTATCTTTCCCGTTAGACTATCAACTCCTGCATGATATTCTGTACAAAGTCTGCACTATCATGTTCATTTATTATAGATGAACAATCAGTGAACCGCTGCTCTTTGGTCTGCATTATAAAAAGCATCAGAGATGGGACACTTGATATTGTTTATAACCACTTTAGGTATGAGTTGCCCAGGACAGTATCTGTTAACTTTCACGTTAAGATATATCCTTTAATGGCCACTGTCCAAATGTTTGAAGGCCCTCTTTCTTTTCAAGGCAGCCACACGCAATTGTGTAGGCCCATCATGTGTGCACTGAGGACCCTCCCATTTGGGATTTCATAGCAGAACCTCTTGGCAGATATGCTTATGACAGAAGGTGTGTCTCTGAGTCCTAACAAATGAAATTTAGCATTGCTTAGTTAGGGTGCCTTCAGAACTGGGAACCTGGCATGTTTGTTTTAATTACCTTTATACTTTTCCTCTAAAGCTTGTAGCAATTCCCGTAAGAAGTAAAACTAATCTAGCTGCAAAACTGAATGTTTAAAATGAACAGAGTGGCCCTTCAGGGGATCTTGGCCATCTCTTCTGCATGTAGTCCTGTTGCTGTGGAAGTGCCTCTTCTGGCTTCACTTATAAGGGATCTCGCATTTAAAGTGCACTGTAATGTGCAAATAAGCCCTGTGTCAACGTGTTCATTGGACTGTCAATCTCAGGAGAAGGCGGTTTTGGGTTTGCCATTATGGATAGCTTCATGGAGATGAGGAGACTTCCACCTTTGTTTTAGGAAAAGTACTGTGTACTTGGCTAAGACTAGAGGCAGCTGAAGAGGGAGAATGGGGGAGGGCGGGGAGGAGGTGGGGGCTGGGCAACAGGCAGGGGTGTGGGGCTGAAGAGAGAGGGGCCTGCAGATTGGACAGTACCACTCTCTCCCTCTGCTTTCTCCCCCAAGCTGTCAAACTCAAATTATAAAAAGTCTCCAGCTACACAGAACACACTTGCAGGTCCCCTCAATCATGGGCTCACTGTGGTTTTTCTGGCTTAAAACTGGCTGAAAAGGACAGGAAGTGACCCTTGTGACCTTGGGTTTCCTGGGCTGGCTACTGACCTCTGAGGTAGGCCCTTGACTTCTTGAATGGAGCCCTTTCCAGGATGCACAAGAGGTCATCCGAGCAGTTTCCTGAAAACAAAGAGATCAAACATTAAGTCTTCTGCTGCTCTGGCAGTAGAGATGCGGGACTTCTTTTTGTGAGCCTTTGACATTGTCAGGCACTGTCCTGTTTTGTGGGGAAGGCTTCTTTAGTTCGCTATGTCCTTATGTATTTTAGAAGTTTTACTTTTCCAAAACATATGTTTATAATTGATTGCTTCTATTGGGATTTTTTTTTAGAAGACTGTAGACACAATGAAAAGGAAAAAAAATAACTTCGATAGGCAAAATCCTCATCACTTTCTGTATATTACCTCATTTAATCTTCACAGCAACTACAGCAGTTATGATTAAATGCCTTTAAAATTTTATTTATGGAGGACAACCTGCTCGGGCCACTCTTCTGTCCCTCTCTTGGACAGAAGCTTTCTTTCCCCCAGTAAATATATTCTGCTCTAAAAAAATATTTATTTATTTACTTGGTATAGGGACTCACTGTGCAGCTCAGACTCAAAGTGATCCTCCTGTTTCAGCCTCCCCAGTGCTGGGGTTATAGGTGTGTACCACCATGTTCAGTTTTGGTGGCTGGCTTTGTGCACCTTGAGGCGAGCATGTGGTACTCGGGATTGAACCCGGGTCCTGGTGCTTGCCAGGCAGGTGCTTACACTGCTGAGCTATCTCCCCAGTCCTAAATGCCTTTTAAAGATGCAAGAAAGCCCTTGGAATTAGACAGGTTAAGTGCACTGTTCCACGTCACCTAGCTGGGCAGCGGTCATCAGAATGCTGCTACTGCCCCAAGAGTGACTCCAGCTGACTTTCCTGCTGCCTGGACACTGCGCTCCCTTATGTACTTTCACCTGTACTGGTTAATTTAGCTCTTAGAATGAACTCTGCTGTGCCAGGTCAAGGTCAAGAAGGCTGATGGAAAAGTAAGTTTATGGATGTACTCATGGCAATCTGTTTCTAGAGGTTGGGTTTCCTCCTTTAGGCCACAAAGATAATTTCACTCAATTTTAAGCGGACCAAAGATGGATTGTACCTCAGAAACATGCCAACTCTCTGGAGCCCCTTTGGGAGGTGCAAGAAGAGCATTCATCTCATTATGACATTTAGAAACTAAAAATATTTTAGTATTTTCACCAGAGATGATAGCCTAGCTTTTCCTTATTATAGTAACTATTCTGTATGCAGAGGCAAATTATACATTTTCTGCCATGACTTGAGAAGTGGACTTACAGTATTTGGAACAAATAAGACCTGGTTTCCTTATCTATCAGACTGGGTGCTCTCCAACCTGACTCCGATTGACATTGATGATGTCATCGGAGATGACCGAGAAGACCACCCAGCTGAGAGGCAGTGGCCACAGGCTCTCTCGGTGGGGCAGCCACCCCCTGGTGCATCTGCTCTCTGAGTAATATGTTTTGGGCCCACAACCATCTTCATGACTCTGCCCAAGACTGAGAAAGTTCCTTCTGGCCTCACAATTTCACCAGACCTTGGAGTGGTTAAAGATTGAGTGAAGAGTTCCCTCTGCTGTCTGAGCGCACTTACTACTACAGGCATCCCCAGCAGAAAGGGGTGGTATTCATCCTTACCTACCCTTGACTCACAAAGACCTTCTGGTTCCAACATTCTCTTGGCATCGAGGGCTAGGGCCCTGCTGCCGTTTTCTTCCTTCCAAAATGTGTTTTTGCACCACCTGCCACAGCCCACCACCTACAGGCAGGGTGTGTAGAATCAGAACCACACCTAGTTAGGCCCAGCGAGATAGCTCAGAGGACTAAGCACCTGCTTTGGCAAGGGCAGGGGCCAGGGCTCAATGTCTAGTCCTGTGTGCCACCCTGCCAGCCCCGCCCCTGGGGCTTGCTGATCTGGCCACTGAGTCCCGTGGGGGCATGCCTGTAATACCAGCACTGGGGAGGCTGAAAAACAGGAGGATCTCTACAAGCTCGAGCTCTGTAGTGAGACCCTGTACCAAGTACATAAAAATGAAAAAAAGTTAATAATAAAAGTAAATTTTAAAAAAGAGTCACACGGAGTTTGCCTTCCATTCTGAGCTGGAGAATATCGGTCAGCTTCCAGGACAGGGTTACCCGGACCTCTTTGCCTGGAATCTTTTGGTTTGCATAGCAAGCCTGCACTCCTCAGCACAGGTGGAATCCTTTGGTTTGCATAGCACGCCTGCACTCCTCAGCACAGGATCTGTGACCCTTGTGCCCTCAGCTTTACTAGACTCTCCAGGCCCCTTTCACCCTGCGTCCCAGCAGCAATCATCTTCCCTATCAGCACAGCAGTGACAGCAATATTAATCATTGCTAATACCTGTCAAGCAGTGCCTGCATCTAGGCACCTGCTCAACATGCTGTGTGTGTTGTGTCATGGAATTCTTCCATTCACCCTTAGTTTTTATTTTTTTGTATTTTAGGGAAGGGTCTACAGGCTGTTCAGGCTCTCACTACTAGATCGGACTCACAGTGATCCTACTGTTTACAGCCTCCCAAGACCTGGAATTGCAGGCACGAGCCACCGTGCCCAGTATCAACTGGTGTCTCAGTGTGCCCCGAGGGCGGGGCCAGCATGGCAGGCCTGGGGGATTGAGACTCCAACCCCGCGCCTGCATGCAGGCACTTTAATCATTCAGCCTTTTATACTGATTCTGTCACGTTACATATGGAACCCAAGGCTTTAAAACTCGCAGTTACTTGTTCACATCCACAGTGGGTTGTAGGTGAGGCAGAGATTCAAACGCAGGCCGCATGACCAGCTCTTTTTGTCCGGTACTGGAACTGGATGCTGTGCCCTGTGGACTGCTGATCCCTGTATTGCCCTTTGGGGTGCCCTGAGCACTCGCTGTTGAGTTGGCATTCCACTTTGGCAGCCCCCCCATCCCATCTACCTGGGGCTCCATCTCCAGTGAGCCCACTATTAACTCAGCCTAGTAGTCATCTCCTCTGTCTCTGCCCTTCTTTGGTTGACCTTTGGTTCTTTCATGAGGCTGAGAGCTCTCATGATGGAGACAGCTGCCTGTACTTCATTCCCAGTCAGAAGAGGCGCTGTGAGCGTCTGCTGCGTTGAATCACCTGGGCATCCCTCCTACTTCCCTCCGTGGAGATGAGCTGTGCACTCAGGGCATGAGCGAGGCGATCAGGGAGCGTTGGCTTGTCTTTCCCCAGGCCTCATTTTCCCCAGGCCTGCAGTCGGGTTAACGGCTAGATGAGGAAAAACAAGCTCTGGATGCTGGCTCAAAGCCCCTGGCACCATGCCGCCTGCGTGGTCCCTGCACCATGTGGGAGGCTAGCAACGGGCAGAAGCACAAGCCTGGGCTTGTCTCTCACACACAGGCTCCTGTGTGGTTTTTCCCCTTTGATCTTCACATGTTTAGTAGGGTAACCTCAGTTGTAATTCTGAGAAACCCGAAGATGGAAAAAAAATCTTATTCTAAAATGTTCACATTTTCTGAACTTAAATGGCATGGCATGCTTTAGTTTTTCTTAAAGAATCTTTTTGGTAGGTTCAGAATAAAGGGAAAACAAAGGCAGCTTCTTTTAAGAATGCTGTTGCCTGCAGAGCACGGTGGCATGTGCCTGTAACTACAGCACTCTGAAAGGCAGAGGCAGGAAGATTGTAAGTTTAAGCAACTTGGTGGCACCCAGTCTCAAAATGAAAAGAAACCTTCTGTTTAAAAAGAATAACTGTGTATGTAGTTCAGGGCAATAGCGTTGGGTTCAACCCTCAATATAGAAAGAAAGAGAAAGAAAGAAATAAAGAAAGGAAAGAAGGAAGGAAGAAAGAAAGAAAAGAAGGAAGGAAGAAAGGAAGGAAGAAAGGATGGACTAGGGAAATAGCTTAGCATCTTAAGCACCTGCTTGGCAAGGGCAAGGGCCTGAATTTCATACCAAATACCGAAGTGAAGAAAACAACAGCAACAGAGCAACAACAACAACAAAAGCAAGAAAAAGAAAGAAAGAAGAGAGAAAGGGATAGAGACAGAGGAAGAAAGGAAGAGAGAGAAAGGAAGAAAGAGAATAAAATGAAGCAAAATATGACAATACCAAGGCTAACTCAGGGAGCGAGACACAGCAAGGTACAAGAAGAGCAACATGTGTTGGACACGGAGAAGACTGAGAGGAGGGCAGTCTGTGTCCTTCATATGTCATGAGAGTGCCAGTGGGGACAGTGTGGCCTCATCTTCAAGGCCCAAACACTAAGGCCCTGAGTGGAAGCAGAAACAGGTCAGACCCCGGTTAAAAATGAGTACCACCTTCTCGCCCTCAGATGTGGCAATCGGAACACCTACACGAAGTGCTCCTAAGTCAGACATAAGTCAGAGTGCTGCGCAGAGGTCGGAGTGCTGCTCTTGTGGTCATGAGGTGTGAAGATATGGGGAGGCTCCTTAGTAGGAGGAGCAAAGAGCTGGTGCTCCAGGCAGCTGAACGCTCACTGTCCCCGGAGTCTGGAGGACCAGAAGTGTAGAGACCAAAACATACCTTGCTTCCATGATTTTCCATAAAGGATGTCTGGTGGGCTCAATTTGAGAAAGAGAACATGAAATTATGGAAAATAAGAGCCATGTGCAGCTAGGGCTGAGTTGGCTTGGGAGTTAGGATCCTGGGATCTCCTCTTTGTGGGCTCTAGCATCCCCATCCAGATAGAGATTGATGTGGATTGATGACTCAGAGGGACTTTCTAGCTTGTTCTGAAAGGTGGAACACTTTCATCTTTGTCCTGCCAAGACTGCAGGGGTGGGCTTAGAGATGGGCTGGCCAGGCCCTGTTCTGACTGCTTCATGGGCGTATGGTTGTGCCACAGGAGGAGACTGTGTTCAGATTTTTCAGATGCCTACAGTAATAGAACAGAGCATCCCAGCTTTGGGGACAGTCTCAGCCATGAGCTGGCTGATTCTGGAAAATTTTGATGGTTGTTAGAAGTTGCCTAAGAGAATCTTTGGTCCAGGTGTGGAAACATAACCATGTGCCTGTGCACAGACTGGCCTTGGGTCATCCAGCAAGTTGGCGATAGAGGCGGGACAGATCACAGAGCTGCATACTGCTTTTGTGTGGGCACAATCTTCCACATAATTAGAGCACTCTGAATTTCTCTCAGGTTAAAGCCTTCAGGTGCACTGCAATTATATATTGTACTTTTGTCTCTAAGCTCTGGCATCTTCTAGAAGGACCATGGACTTCTCTTTGATGGTGTTTGCAATACTGGAAAGAAAGTTGTATCGAGAAAATCCTACTGGAGAGAAGAGAGAGATGCACACACACACACACACACACAGAGAGAGAGAGAGAGAGAGAGAGAGAGAGAGAGAGAGAGAGAGACAAAGACAGAGAGACAGAGAGACAGAGAGGAAGAAAGACAT
>PVKA01015489.1:0-29008 GCA_004027165.1 Ctenomys sociabilis | reverse complement strand
AGTGAGACTCTGTCTCAAAAAGACAAAAAAATAAAAAAATAAAAAAAAAAACTAGATCCTGATTTGAGAATTTGTAAGGTTTGATTGAAAGGTCCATCAGATGGCATGTGAACAGAGAACTCAGTTTTATGCATCAGACAAACCCCAGCAAGGGTCCCAAGCCCCACAGTGGTTCAGTGGCAGAGCTGGGTGCAGAGCATGGGGCTGCTGACTCCTGGCCCAGGGTCTGTTCCTGCCTTTCAATTTTTCCATGGAGCAGGGAGGGATAAGAATAAGAAGTGGGCTCAGAACCTCAATAGGCACTGGCACTGAGAACTGGACAGCTGGAGGTGCAGGGAAAACTGGCACTAATGAACCCTTCTAGTTCTGGCATTGGGGAGAAGGCTAGCAGATGCCTGCATAAGGCAAGCTTCCAGGTCACTCTCCACAAAGATACACCAGTGCTTAGGGCAGCTTGACTGTGGAAGAAGAAACCACAGGGATCACCCAGCCAGATGGCAGGTGCTCAGAGTGTCAGGTGCCTCCCAGCTCCAAGGCACCTTCCTGTAAGGACAAGGGAGACACAAAGCATTGCGAAGAATATTGCATGGGTGCAGGACAAGACTTTTAGCTTTGGCCCCATAGCTTCTCCTTACAGCACCACTGATGGGAGGGTAGCGCTGGTCAACACAGATACATCCATGTATGACAGGGCAGAGAGCATGGGTGTCAAGTAGCCAAAGCAGCACATGGCTGGAAACTGCAGATGATAGTGGCTTTCTCCTGTAGGCTTTTTTGTCACAATGGTTCAGCTTAGCAAAAGCATTTAGCAAAATGGATTGGCTCATTACACTGAAACACCTGACATTATCTGATGGATGGGAGTCTCTCAATTAGGTAATTATATGAGCCCATCCAATGCTTTTACAAGTGTGCAGAATCCTCCTTTCGTTGAAAATGGTTTAATCCTTTTAAGAAAAAAGGATTATTTTAATGGGGCCTGTGCATTTTGGCTCTATCTTTCTTGGAGAATATACAGGAGAGTCCCAACAGTGACATCTAGAGAAATCACTTAGTTCTCAGTAGAAGTTGGTATCAATATGAATCTGTAATCTAAGGGTCAGTACAATGGGCTAGGACTTGACCAGTCCCTTGATACCACCAGGCCAACTGCTGATGGAGAAATGGGCTGCAGGAAGAACCACTGAGTAGACAGGGAGAACAGAATGTTGCGAGAGTTCCAGTAGCATTTGGGGATTGCCCATTCCAGTACCCTTAGCATGGAGCCTATGGAAAATGATTCTTAAATACAAACTCAAATTATGTAGATGTTCACTTAAATCTCCTGAAGTTTCTTTGAGGCTTGAGAACCTGTTCAGTCCTGCTGTAGTATATAAGATAAAATTATCATACTTTATGCCTGTTTCTTTGGAACACCTTTGTATAGAGGTGGGTTGAATTGACATGATGGAGAGTGTTCAAGAAGAACTTTGAAGTCTTTAAAAAGAAGGGTGAACCTGGAGTTACATAATAAAACTATGAACATTTTTAACAACTTTAGAAACTTCTGGTTGCAACAAAGAAGTAGTCAGCTCTCAGCGAGAACAGTAATAATTGCTACCTCAAGGGCTGGCAGGAGGATCACACGAGCTAGTGCGTAGCAGTGAGTCTGGGATCTACTAGTGACGCCTGAGTTGTTCACATCTGTGCTGTTTGGCTTGTAGCAATTCAGGCCAAGACATGTTGTTTCCAGAGAGCCAGAAGGAACATACAGTGAATCTAGCTTGGAGAATAGGCCTGTTTTGCATCCCTCCCTCCCTTCTAAAAAGTCTCTGAGTTGTGGAGAACAAGAGTTCCTCTGGGTTCAGACCTGTGATTTGTATGGGATAAATTCATGTGTGAAATTTCACCTTCCTCAGTGCTTTATTTTGTTTTCCTTTCCATCTTCCTTTTCTCCATTCCTAATCTCCCTAACATCTTCTCTTTTTCTTTTCCTCTCCCTTTGGGTGTGTGAATTAGGCCTTAGAATCCTGGATGACCACCTGGGGAACCAAATAGAACTCTATGGCTCTGTGCCTAGTGATTCCTGTAGAGAGGGTCCTTATTTCTGTTTGCAGCCCAGCTCTCTGCACTTGATTCCCCATTTTCAGCTGTTGGCAGAATTGAGGCAGGAGTTGGGGACACCACAGCAGGATCCTCAGCACCCTCCCGTGGTCTGCCTACTGTTTTAGCTTCCTTAGAACCTCTATAGCGCTGACTGTTAGAGGTCATATAACATGCGCCTGGAAAACAAATCTCTTCCAACTGATACTGGGATGGAATTGCCCAAGGTCCCTGGCCCTCCCCCAGCCCACATGTGATAGCCACCGTGGCCCTTTCTGCCTCAGAGTGAGATAACAGGATGCTTCAGGGACAGCCAGCCAGCCAGAAGGGGGGCTGGCATGGAGAAGATGTGAGTGTGGGCAGGACATCCATGCTTGGAGAACGGTAAGGTCACTGAAGGGAAGTGATTCACAGTCTAATCCTTAGCAGAACAGAAGGGCTTCAAGGCTTGACCTGAGGCCCTGCCTTACTCTTGACTGGTTGTGCTATGTTCCTGTTTTCTTACTGATAAAATAGGAATCATAATGACCCTTGGGCTTGATATGAGTTTGGGTGAACACATCACAAAACATTCATCCAGCTCTGGTACATGGTGGATGCCATTTAATGTCATTATTCCTACTCTGCCAGGGCCTCATATTATGCAATGGTGGCTAAGGTGGACACATGGAACTGTCTTAACCATTACATACAGAATTCATATTGCACAGGTCAAAACTACTGGTCGGTGAGGCTTTATGCTGTGAAGAGACCCAAGAGACACTGGGAAGGTTCAAAGTGAAATCAAAGGCACAAAATCATTCTGAAAAACAAAGTTAGCAGAATTTAAATTTCTGCAGATTTTTTTGTGGTGAGTAGAGGTGGCTAGAAATTGGGAGAAGGATATCAATACAGGTAAGAGGATGGGCGGGTTTTCTCATGTGGCAGGGGGTAGAGACTCAAGGAAGAGCTGTCCTTTCAGAAACAGTAGGTGGCTGGAACAGAGGAGGCTGCCCGCACCTCAGCAGAGGTGTCGCACATTGAGTTCTACAGCACTGTTTGCTAATTACGCTGTGGTGTACCATGCTGCCCAAGCAGCTTTCTACTATCCTAACTCCTTTTGTAGACATTGCTAGATTCTCTGGAAACTCAGAGAATTCAGGGCAAAGATGGTTGTATTCTTGGGTTTGAATTAATAAACCACACATCATGAACACGCAGGAGTGTCTAAATGCAGTGGAGGCATAAAACTGGGGTAAGGGATGAAGAAATGCATGAAGCATGTCTCTCTTGCCTCTCCCTCCCTGGTTTCAGGCTGCACATGGTGTGAGGGTTGTTTTATTTGGCTATGAGGCTGTACCTCAGAACTTGCAATGCAAGGGTACAGGTCCAGCAGGCAGCAGGTAGAGTTAGTTGTATTGCTGTCTCATGAGGATGACCTCATGGTGGCTTCATGCAGAAGTCATTATAAACTTTCTCTTCTAAGTGACAGAGTAAGACCAAGAGAAGAGATGGGCATAGAGAAAAGCTCTCCTACCACCTATGGTTCTAATGCACAGTTCCAGCCACTCCCCAAGAATGGTCCATGAGTCCTGAGCCCAGTGGAGTGAGCATGAGGTGGGGGTTTCCTGGGCGCTCTTATGGCTGGAAATTGGAGGCTTATGTTAGGGCTTGTTATTAACACAGACAAGGGTTTCTGCAGGTTCCCTGGAGCTAAGCATCCTGTTCTCAGGTACCCTCACATGTGTGCAGGGCCCTGCGTCCCAGGCTCAGGCCGATGTTGGTTTCTGCTGATAGTGAACGATTTGCCAAGGAGAGCTCCCTGGAAGGCTCTGCCCTTGCATTCTCCAGGGTCAGCCTCATGCTGCCTCTAAAGCCTTGTTTGAAGAATTTCTGGAAGGTGGGTCTGCCTCTTCCTGGAACATTTGCAATGGTTTTGTCTCCGAAAGGAACAATTTGCTGCTTGTGCTGGTTTAAAATTGCTTGGTCAGAATTGTTGTTAGATTGTCTTCTATCTTTATATCAGACAGAACTATGGCCTGATCTAAAAGACTTGCCCAAAGAAATCAGTTCTGTAGCCCACTTATCGCCCTAAGGTGGTATTCCTTCTACCTCCCCACCATACAGTGTCCCTTGGTTTGTCAAGCCAAGGCAAGTGTAGACTTGTATTAAAACAGGTGAAGGACTGGACTGGGGCCATATACAGCAGAAATCTAGCATGTCACAGATAGAGCATGTCATGTATGGGACATTAGGAAGAGTCGCAGAAACAGTCCTTGCTCTGACATGGACTCCTTGTGGGAGCTCAGACATGGCATTCTGGTTCTCTGAGCCTCAGTTCCTTCTCTGCAAACAAGGATACTAATTCTCATGTTGCTTACTTTCACAGTTGGGGCTGAGGTATGGAACGTTCTCTAATAAAAGTTTCATAGCACTAGTGGGGAATATTATTAGCATTTTTAAAAGTCTTGTGACAGAAACACTGAACTGTAAACTGAGGTTGTTTTGGGTTCATGTTTGACATTGTTACTTATGGTCCAGGGAAGATGGGACCTGGTAAGTGATTAAATCCATGAACCAAAGAACTTTTTCTCAAAGTGAAAATTCAAGGACTGATGTGGAGCAGGCAGCTTTTTATTTTGCCTCTTGTGATCACTAATATAAAACTAAGAAATGGACAGAAAGCAAATCAGTTTAACTCCCCTCCTCATCAGCTTCTTACTGTAACAGGGCATTCTGCCAAAGAACACAGGAAGGACACATTCAGAACAGAGTGCTCCAAGAGTAAAAGCAACTGAATGTCTGAACAAGGCCTCATAGACCCTTTCCCCCACTCCACTGTGGACTGATGGAAACTTCATTATGCGATTGAAGCGCTTTATAGGTGAGGTCCTGAGATTCAGAACGACTGAGGGCCAGTTGCCCAACCCAAACCACCTTGAAACCATGACCATGTTCAAGAATGAATTTTTATCTTTAGGAAAATGAAAGGTCCATCCTTTCATTTCAGTCTTCTGGGGAAAGTCCAGGTGGATGCAATGGTGGAAGGATGGGGGAATTTTATTTACACAGTGCATTTTGCTCTTTGCAAAGCATTACAGGAATGTGTGCTCCAACCTAATGCAGACATCAGACCCTGAAGCCTTTCTGTTTCTACTACAGAGTTGAGCAAACTCTGATGTTCAGGCCCAAGCTGGCTCATCACACCTCGTTCTGTACAGGAATGAAGGTTTATGGGAACACAGCCGTGCCCGTTTCTGTGTGTGTAGTCTGGTTGCTGCATCACTGTGACAGCTGAGGTGACTAATTGCAGCACAGACACCGAGGCTCACAAAGCCTAAAATATTTACCCATCTGGAACTATACACAAGATGTTTGCTTGGTTTTGTACTTTACCCCTTTTTGCAGTAATGCACTATGGGAAACAAGGCCTCATACTAATTAATTTCAACCACCACTGAGACATTGTTTACAAAGTTGTACGATGCTAACTGCTTTGAAAGATCCAGAATGCTTGCTGTGGGAGGCTCATGAGCTGATTGTCTAAGTCTCTAGGGTACAGCAGAAGGAAACACATGGGCCAAAGTGTCCTAGAGGAGATTTCAAGTACGTGGATGTCTGTGTGAGATGCGCCAGACCTCAGGCTCAAGGAGGCCTCAGTGTCTGTGCCCTGGTATCTGTGACAGCCTCCTGCTTCTCCCCTTTTCCCCCTTTGAGCTGTCTGTTGTCCAGCTGAGCTTGCTGTCCAGGTTATAATGGATACAGGACTTAGAGTGGGGGAAGTGGTGCTATTAGGTGTGAGAGAATGAAGGCCTCCAAGTTCAGTCCTGTATGACCTTGGGCGAGACATTTCACTTTCCCTCTCTACGCTTAACTTTTCCTCCTTGAAAGATAAAAGTATTAATCACGATCTTCAAGTTTTTCACCTTCCCCATTAACTGAACTCTCTTTATCACACTTCTGGGGCTCATAGAGAGAAGATGGTGTTAATTTCATCTGCAACGATGAGGAGTGAGTCTGTTTTCACAAGTCCTCAAGTTCATTGTGCCTCTTGGCTTTTACCAGTTATATAATGGTTTTCATTAGCTGATTGCTATGCCGAGCAATTTATAGACAGGGACTGATCGACTTCTCCAATATATTAATGAGTGAATACCGTTATTCACATTTAAGAGCCCAGGAGTCAAGGTTCCTAGGTGGAAAGCCCAGAAGACTAATACACACCCTTGCCCTGCTTAGTGCTTCAAGCATTTGATATAGTACTGCCTGTGTTCCCATCAGTGTCCATGCCAGGCCTGGCCAGAGGAAGGGTGCCCATCATCAGGAATGCTGAGGGAGTGTGGGAAGTTGGTGTGGAGGGAGTGCTGATTAGGGACTCCTGAGGTCAACCGAGATGCATCAGCTCTGCCCCACACAGATGCCACCTGTCCCCCACCCACTTCCTGTTGGACACAGTCACAGGGGTTGTTAACAGGATACCACACCTTTGACATGGCGAGCACGATTCACTGCACATTTACTTCTAATTCCAAGATCTTACCTCCTTTGTGGGGGGAGTTTCCAAGTGGGCTGGGAATGGAGTCCTAGAAGAAAAGAGAAAAACAAAACAGCAAGATGAGGATGACATTCAGTTAAAAAAAAAAAATCTCATTTTTTTTTGTTTTTTTCGTTTCCAATTGGGTTGCAGTTTAGAATTTCCTCTCCACCTGACTCTTCACATTTAAAAATTAAGTTACTGATGTAGTTTGCAACATGATCTCAACTCATTGTTTGGCAACTTAACTCTTAGAAACACAAAACAAGGCTTGGGATCTGTAGTTTGTGAACAAGAGGCAGAGGGCTGAGGTAGATAACATGGCTCATCCAGAGCTGCCCAGGGAATTTATGGAGTTGAAAGGCCACAGCTGGAATCCTTACTTCCTGGTCTATTGCTTACCCGTTCCAGATGTGTTAGTTTTCCCCCCTTCAGCCAGCATAAGAACAATCAAGTGAATTGTATAAGTATATGTTGTTTTTTTTTTCCTTGTTTGATTCATCTGCAAAAGTGTGTTGTAAACATACCTGGAAGGTACATTTATAACTCTCCTGTGTTTGGAAATTCTGAGTTAAGTGCAATGTTTATACGTCAAGAATTATGAAGGTATCATAAATTGACTGAATTATTGGCCTGCATAGATTTACTATGTTTATGTCTAAATAGAAATTTAATATTTACAAATATATAACATACATGAGTGCAAACACATATATTCACACTATATTATTTTTTCTATCCTGAACATAAATACACATGCAGGTTGAGCAACAAATTGCTGAAGGAGCGAGACTTAAATGGGGGATTTCAGAGAGTTAAAGGAGGTTTAATGGGTGGGTTGGCTGTTCTGGGCAAGGAGCCCATGAACTCCTTTGGGCATGGATCTCCTGCCCAATAAATTCCTCCTAGATTAACTGTCCTTTCTTGCCCCTCCTCTTTCTTCCTGTGCCAGCACGGAGTCACCCTAAAATGTCCTGCCAGGAACGAATGAAATATCTTAATCATCTTCTGGCCTGCCTAAGTTAGAATTTATTCACAAACAGAGAGGGCATTTGCATGGAGAAATGAAGCTTTCCAGTCTCTCCCAAAGCTCAAAGTCTGTGGTTGTCCACAACTCATCTTCTCAGTGCTCTGTATGAAAGCCTACCTAAGACCACAGGGATTGACATGTGTATCCCACTATATCCCCAAGAACTCTGACTCTTGCCTTCCTGGCACTTTTTTTTCTGATCAGTGAATCACAAACACCTCTCAAAGGCAAAGCCTGGGTACCACACTGATCTGGAAGTAGGGAAGTCAGTCTAATCTTTTCAGTCTCCATTTCTCAGAGAACTAAAGGTCAATTTGATCTGGAAAGTCCTTTCCCCTCTGCTGAACTAATCGATGATTTTATTGCCATAGTTGAAAGTTCTTACTCTAGCTTAACAGTGCCTTACCTTTGCAGTCATTCAATCACCTGGGCAGTTTGTAGGAAACCCTGGCCTCATACAACTCCCCCTTCTTGAATTGCTTCTGTGAAGCATTTCAAAGTTGTGTGAGTCACTAATTCTCACCAAGCATGAGTATCAATTAATGGGATGTACAATTGCACAAAGAAAAGCACTTACATTTAAATGTGGTGCTAAAGACTTAGATTCAGTGAGCAGCCCAGGACCTATCCAGAAACAGAGGAGAGAACAGCAAGACCACTAGAGCAACCCCAGCAGAGGACAAACCAGGGAATCATTCATTCTCACCCTGAATGAGTGAGTGCTTGGTTGGTAGTAGGTGCTATGTTACTCATTGGAAAGTATGCTACGGGCGCTGGAGAGATAGCTCAGTGCATAAGTGCCTGGCTGGCAAGTGCAAGGTCCTGAGTTCAAACCCCAGTACAAAAAAAAGTATGCCTCAAATGTTCTGATCATAGTGGGCATAAATCACTTTGGGCCTTATAAAAATACTGGTTCTGATTCAGCAGGTTTGGGTGAAGTTTGGGATCCTCCATCTGACTGCCTCCTGGTTGGTGCCATGATCCTTGGCCCAGACAGCGTATGTGAAGCTGCAGGCTGGATGAGGTAATGTTGGGGAGAAGATTGTAATTCAGATGGGGGCCAGAGAAAGTCCAGCGGCTCTCTCATCTGCATGCTTCTTGGTTGTGAGCATCGCCCAAGGGAATGGCTAAGCCCAGAGCATCTCTGTATCTCAGAGGATCCTGTTGCTTAAGCTTTCATCCAGGGCCCAGAGATCCCTGATCAAAATGTGTGTGCTCTCATCTTGAGGAGCACAAGGTCTTTCTAGCTTCTTCTAGTTACCAGAGTTAAATAAGATTAGAGAGCCAAAGCTAGAGAGAACCCTCAACATCTTTTATGCCAACCAACTAATTTTATAGGGGGAAGAAACCAAGGCACTTAGGAATCAGTGACAAAACCTGGCCTGGAATTCTCCAGTGCCCTTTCCACTGTCCCAGGATAAATGCTGCCTTCAGAAACCAAAGGGGGCAAAGCATATTCCTTTCTTCTTTCCTCTTCCCTATCTAGTCCTTGCACTTGAAGATACAGAAGCAGGATCTGAAGAGATGGCTGTTAACATCTATTAAAGACTCTTTATGACTCAGAGGTGGGCTGAGTACTGTCTATCAGCTCTTCTCCGGCAAGATGTCCTGAAGTTCTGGAATTCTGCCCTAAAGCTCTCTAGGGCATTTGGAGCCTGGATAGGGAAATATGAACCATTTTTCTCAGTGGCTTGGCTTTGATTCCTATAATATACAGATTTGACTCAGAGGTAAATAAACAGATTTTCCCAGGTTGTCAGTCTCAGTTCCAATAAGTAGCTCAGAAAACTCCATGTCCATGGTTACCAATCCCTATGAACTTCCTTAAGCACACTTCCTTAGTTTGAAGTTTCTGCTGATGTCTGACTGGTATCCCACAATGCTGGAGTTCTCTCTGGGTATGGAGGGAAGCACAATCATATTCAGCCTGCTTGTCCCCATCCAAATCATTTTCTCTGACTAGAGCTGTTCTCCCTCCCTTAATCACCAAGATGAGAAGACCAGCAGTCCTTCCTTCCCCTGGGCTGTTGCAGACATAATGAGGTATTGTATAGAAAATGCTAGCAGCTGCTTGAAAATGATAGCTATTTTGGAGACTGCCTTGGTTTGGATGTGTTTCATTTGCCTCAGAACCTTGAAAGACTTATTTTTTTCCACAGAGCAGTGATATGCAGGTGCCATCAGCTCCCAAATTTGCTTTGGATAAACTTGTTCTCTGTGACTAGAAATGGCCAAAGGGAACTGAGGCCTGAAATATGTCCTGGGGAGTTCAACATCCCCTTCTCCTTTGTCCTCACGTTGTCTTGTAAGGTGGGTTCTGGCTCATGGTCCATGGAATTCTACTACCTTGAAGCTAACATGATTAGGTTTAAAACAACAACAACAACAACACAAAATTTGACAGTCCGTTTGTGGTGCATAATGATTCCATTCATCCTGGTGAGTTGGTCCAAGTTCTTTTTACTTCCCCTTCCCTGTCCCTCATTCTCCTTTTTTTCCCTCCATCTCTTAGTCCCTGTCCCATTTATAAATGATGATTAAAGGTAATGAAGGGTTACTCTGGAGACCCCTTGTTGCATACATTACTTGACCTTCACCCTGACTCCAGGAGTTAGGAACAGAGATTTAAAGAAGTGTGATACACTGGGGCTGGGAGATGGCTCAGTAGAATAAGCATTTGCCTGACAAGCACAAGGGCCTTAGTTCAATCTCTTCAAAAAAAAAAAAAAAAAAAGAAGTGCAATAATGACTGTGACAGGTCCCATAGGTGCTAGATGCAAACCATAGACTAAACTCAAGGAGAGCGGCAGCGAAGGCAGTGCTCTTTGCTGCTCTATCTTGTTTCCTCTCTAGATCTGGCAAGATAAAGGTGGGCATCTGGTCAATAGAGGTTATGGAAAACCCTTAGTTAAAAAAAGGCTGTTTTTCATGGAGCTTATGTTTTGGCCTGGTCTGTGAAAATAAGAATTGGACCAGTGCCTCAAAGCAGCTCTTCTCCTGCTTCCAATGCCTTTCTACCATGGGGAAATCTTCATATAATGCAAATCCTGATTCAGTGGGCCTGAGATGGGGTCTTAGGTCTTGAGGTTCTATGTAGCTTCTAGCTAAGCCGACATTACTAGGCTTTGAACCATACATTAAGTAGAAAGTGCTCAAAGACATCACCTAACTAGTAACTACAACATTTGGGATCTTCAGAAATATCTGTAGGAGAAGAATGTGGATTTGGGCTCTGATATGGCTTGAGGTACTCTCCATGGTCTGAAAATCCAGTTGTCTTGTTCTTACTGCTTCTTCTCTCCATCTCAATGCTTACTATTATTATTATTAATTTTCCATTTAGCTCTACTTCCTGCTGTACCTGTCTAGACAGAGGGACACTCGCTCTGTTCCCACCAGACCTCTCTTCTCTCCTGGGTTGCCTTTCTGGGGGCTGTGCTTCTGCTCACTCTCTTGTCCCACCTGGAATGCCCTGCCCCACTTCATCCTGCGGTCACCCTGACAAGAGAGAGCTCATTCTGCTGTCTGGTGCTGTAAGGGTGGCAGAATGCGGCCACCATCACCTTCTGCTCTCCACACATGAAGTGAGGGAGTCGCGTGTAGGCCACCAAGAAAAGCCAGCACTGCCTAGTGCAGCATGTATGTGACTTCCAAGTGCCACCTCCCAGATCACTGCTTACTGAGGAAAAGGAGACATGTTTGCAAAAGACATATTGGTGGCTAGCACCTCAACTAAGTGGTGAGACACAATCACCAAAAACAGGACAAGCTGATGTGAGCCACTAGCTTTGTTACAATAAGGATGTGACATTACCTAGGCTCTATTCTCGTTAAAAAGATTTAGGATTAAGATAACTCTAAAAGGTTACCTTAAAACTCTGCCTGGACTCTTCAAAATAGTCAAGAAGAAGAAATAAGACAGGGTAGGGGGAATTGTTAGATCGGACTTGTTCAACTTTATTGTTCCTGAATATCAGAGGGGGAGCTTGTAAAATGCAGACATGGACTCAGTAGCTGGGGAGTGTGGCCTGATATTTGGGGTTTCTAGCAAGCTCTTGGGACCACCCATTAAATCATAACATTCTAGGTTCAAATAGACCTAATCCTTAGACATAATGCAGTGTGTGACTCTAGCCAGGCGTCTACATACCCAAGCAATACAAAATGGAATGGCTATAGGAGACATTTTTGGATAATTGAAGAAATGGGAATATAGGCCATATACTTTTCTTACTCGGTGATAAACTGAATTACTGTGAACTCCCTTGGCTATGGCACAAGCTTGTGCTAAGCAGTGGAGCGGTGCCGAAGTACTTGCGTCTGGAAGGTTCCACTGTCTGCACCTTACTTTCACATCCTCACATGGAGAGCGCAACTGTGTCAACACGGGCACGCTTGCCAACCGGTGAAGGGTTGCACAACTGCTTCCTATTTTATTTGTGTATATTTTCAAAACAAATTTGGGCCTAAGATGCAATCTTTCTAAGTCATGCAGGCTTGGTTCGGCCCCATACAGCCAAGCAGAAATTGCCCTGCTCCCCACCATGTGGCAGTCTGCATGGAATCTGGGCTTCTTTCCTCAGTTTAGCAGAGTTTCAAGGAGACAGGGTCCTGCTCTGCCTGTGTTTTCAGACCCCCACAGCTTGGCCCAGAGCTTGCTCTTGAGAATATTCTTAGAGAATTTTAAGACAATGGTAAGATGGAATTAATGTCAGATGGAAGAGAAGAGAAGTTACTTAGGTTGAGGGAAGTGTTGTGGCGTGAGTCAGGCCATCCCTATGTTGTGTCTGAGAACAAATAACCCAGAAGACCCTGCTCTTATTGTCCACAACCACTGCGCTCAGAGTCACTGCTGGTGAGAGGTAGATGGTGCTGTGGGAGATTTTTTTTTCTTTTTATATAATTCTCTTTGCTTAAAAAAAGGAAAGAGGCAGCTGCTTTCTCTTTCATTCTGGAAACATCTACAGTGCTTGGAAACAGAACAATCCGGAGAGCTCTTGCTCCGACCTTTTGGAATTTGCCTGTACTGTCTCTCCTGCACTAGCTAAGGGTAGCACCTACTTTAGGAAACAAGCAGTGTCTAAGGTTGAGGACCTCATGGTCCCCTTGAAATGTAAGCTCCAACCTCTGGTGCAAGCCAGGAGTTGGTCTCATTGTGTACTTCTTCTTATAAGGAGATGAGAGAAGCTAAATTTTTCTACTTCACTTTGCTACATAAATCCTGTGAAATCCTACCTGGACTCTATAGCCTTCCTGAAGCTGCCTGGTTGCTGTAGGCACTTATGTGCTGACTCAGGAATAAATAAAGTTTCCTTCCATATTGATGTGACAGTGTGTCTCTTTGTGGCAGATTTTAGTTCCTCATGGGGACACTAGTCTAATCTCTTTGAAGGCTGATTGACATTTATTGAGGCAAAAATAAGCATTCTATTTCCATTGTTAAGAATTCATCCTACAAATATACTTGTGATTCACCCAGGAGGCAAAAATCCTAGAGAAAAGCAAGAGGGTCTTGCACTAGACACACATTTAATAGAATTTGAAGTGTTGGTACAATGGAATGTTATGTGACTCTTTGACAACTTTCAAAAGACTACTACACATTGACACAGAAAAGGTTTTTAAGAAATACAAAGCAAGGTGTAAAACTATGGGCTTATTAGATGACATGTGCATTAGGTATTTGTAGATTCTCAGATTGAAGGAAGGATACATGAGAATCTGTTCATGGTAATTTCAACAAAGAGGGATTGGTGGCTGAGTGAGGAGAATGTAAGAGACTTTTATTTTTTTCCCATTTTATCCTTATTTTTCAGTACTTTTCTTAAGGCAAATGTAACCTTGATAAAAATAAAAGTACAATAACTACAGAGACTTTGAATGTGTCATCCAAAGAAAGATCCCTAAACAGTGCCAAAGCAGGACTGCTGGTTTTCTTGGCTATCTACGCAACGCAGAGAACAAAATCTTGTCCATAGTAGATGCTCAATAAATACTTGATATCAAAACCTCCTTCGTCTCTCCTATGAAGTTTGCCCTTGGAGTTGTTTCACCTTTGAGCCGGACCTTGAGGCAGTCTTGTGAGGGCCCAACACATCTACTTCTCCTCCAGCCCTTTGTTGTCAGCAGGGGTGCCAGTTAGCAGGGGTGACACCCCCCCAGTAAAAGTTGTTCATGAGTCTCAAGACAACCCGAGAAACCCCAGTCTCCAGTGGGTCCTTAATCCGGGTGGCAAAGTACACTCTCCCTAGCTGATGCTCTTGTCACGCTCGTTGCCTGCTTTGTGTCGCTTCCTACATTGCCATGATTTAGGTATGTAAAACCTTGTCGATGCATCTGGCCTTTCACCAAGAACTGCAGACCTTCTTTTAGCAGCAAAACCATCCTCATGGTTTGCCGCCCTGCCACTGTCAATCCCGGAGGAGCTCCATGGTCCTCAGCCCTTCCTGGTTTTAATAAGGGGCGGTGAGCCTAAGCCTCCTGAGTTTCTCCTGTGAGTTTCTTATCCTGAGATCCTGGTGAACCTCTTTGCTGCCTGAGCTCCACAGGCCAGAAATTCAGTCTGTGTTCCTTCTTATCAGGCACTTCCTTGACAGCTCAGGCTGTAGGGATTACATGTTTCTAATCCTAAACACAGTTAATATAAGACAAACTTTGTATAAGAAATTGTATGTGTAAAGCATCTGACACATAATATCACAACTACTACTAGTATTTCAAGCCATAGATTGGGAAAAAATTTCTGGAGCTAAAAAAAATCCCAGTTCTATCAGGAAGGGTGGTGCATGCCTAAAATTCTAGTGTTCTGTGAGGCAGAGGCAGGAGGGTTGCAAGTTTAGGGACAGACTTGGCGAGTTAAAGGCTCAGTGAGACCCTGTTTTAAAATTTTTCAAAGGGGCTCAATCCCCAGTCACACATGAAAGAGAAAGAAAAAGAAACTACAGCACACTCAATGGTAGACTCAGATTGTGATGTGCATGTTTTCAGACCTAAGCTTGAAGGGTATATAAAGGAAACAGATGCACAAGAAGGTAAAGCTTCCAAGAGCACAGAAGGGACAGAGCTCCTTGGTACTTCTGGGGCCATAAAAACCAGCAAAGGGACAGGTGTTCTCATAAGCAACCAGGCAGTCTTGATACTAGCACTTTCTTGGGGTGGCCTGATTCAAGTCCATTCCCTCTTTATTCCTCATTTTCTGTATTTATTAAAATAAGGGAGAAAGATCCGCTCTAGGTCTTTCATAGAAGGAATCAGTTTGACTCCAGATTGGACTTGAGTGAAGATCACTTTGGGGTTTGCTCTCGCTTGTCACCATCTCCTCCCACCGGCTCCTGCATTCCCTGCCATCTCCAGAAGGCGCCTCTGCCAGCTTCTTCCATCCACAGAGCACCTCCAAGGTTGCTTCAGTTCCTTTTCTGTGGCCAACATCTACTTCACCCCAAATTTCAGTCATAGAATTTATAGTCCATATTGCAGGAAAGGTGTTCTAGGATGTTTCTAGAACATCATCGTTATTATACAGGGATGAGTCCATTAAATGAGAAGCTCCACGATTTCCTCTATCCAAATCAAATGTTCTCAACTCTCCTTTTTTGACTTATACTGAGATATGAACTTCAAAGCTTCATTTAAATTTCAAAGCTTGAAGACATTTGGGAAATAGGTATCAAAGCCTTTTAAGGCCTAGCTCTTTTTAAGAGTTATAAAGCCTTTGGCCTGAGACAACTGAAGAAAAACCAGAGCAAATTCTCCAGGATCATAACAACATGACAAGTGAGAGTCATAAACAGGAACACTCTCATTTGCAGGGTGATATGTCTGGGTACAGTTCTTACATTATCCAGATTAGCAAACATTTTACAAAACAAATGATTCATTTACACTGTTGTGCAATATTTTCTTATCCACATTAATGGATTCTCTGTTAACACCTATTTTCTAAAATATGTAGAAGCTTTCTCCTTCATCTCCTCTATTTTCAGAAACAAATCTTACCCCTTACTTCAAATAAACTAAATCTCTCAACCCTTTGACATTATACAACCTGTACCCACAATCACTTAATATTCTGAGGTGTCTACAAGGGAACAGGTATCAAAAACATTTCTTTTCTCTTCTCATCTCTTCTGTTTCTTGTGATGCCCTGAAGTCTTCAAAGCAGTGGCTTATGAGGAAGCTTTTGATTTCTTTTGTGGGTTTTAACACTGAAATACCCAAAGCTTAGAGAAACCCTGGCCTTATCTCTTGCCATGTTTCCTGCCAGACACTGGCTTCAGAAATTGAGCTCTTTGTTAAATAGAAACAAACACAACAGCATTAATAAAAAAGCTCTTGGAAGTGAGCGAGGCATCGGAAACCTTGGGAACATTGGACCACAACTACAAACCTCTGAAATCTCCTCTGAAGACCTTAAAGACGCAACACAAAGTTTTATAAACAAACTGTCTGGTTTCCCCGGTGCTTCCTTCTTTGGTAGAGCAGGACTTTGGTTCAGCTGGATTTAAATCATAATTTCTCCAGGTCAGTAGCTTTCCTCCATTTTTTTTGGCTCACGTAGGCTTGGAAAATTTCAGGATGATGGTCCAATAATGCTTCTCTCAAAAATCCAAATTATTTCAGGGAGTGAAGTCCCTGTTTCTTTCACTTATTATTATTATTTTTTTAATCTTTACTTTTTGCTCCCAACCAGCAATTTGTTTCCTGACCCTCTCTCTGGGGGAAGTGGAAGTTAAATCAGAAAGGGAAACCAAGCAAGTCAATTCACTCACCGTCCTCTGAACCACCAGGACCATAATGGTTGCCACCGTGAAGACGAGACACAGAGCCAGCGTGGCAGTGGTGAAGCAGAAGTAGCTGCGGCTGGTGCCTCCCAAGTGGCTGGCCACAGAGCCAGGAGGCACATGCATGGCTGGGTCTGGGCAGGGGGTCCCCAGGCTGCGTGCGTGCTGCAGCCCTGGGTCCATGCTTTATATAGTCTTCCCTGCATCACACCTTATCTCCCCTCATTGTCGGTTCTGGGCCCATCTCTGTTCCAAGAAGGATTTTCCCCCTGCATCCTGGATCATGTGACCTGGAAAAAACTCTTCACCGGCTGTCTGGCCGAGAAACTCTTCTCTGGGGGCGTGAGACACAGGGCAGCGGCAGCAAGGGTGGGGGAGAAGTTCATTTTGTATCGCCCAGGATTATTTTGAGAGCAGAGAAAGTGCAGTAGAGAGAAGGTGGCTGATGTCAGAGGATGTGTAGAAAAATGACAGTTCCTCTCTCTCTCTCTCTCTGTGTGTGTGTGTGTGTGCCTGTGTGCAAAGTAACTTCTGTTTCTTTCAGATTCAGTCAAAAATACCTCACTGAGAGACTTTCCCATCCTTGGCATAGCTTCTGGCTCAGAAGAACTCACAGACAGAATTCCTTGCTGGATCTGAGGAGGCTGAATTTCTTGGACAGCAGCAGTGTGACCACAGGCTCAGTTTCCTAGCGTTCTTGCCTTCAGAGACCTGGAAATGCAACCCATTCTCCAGGAAAAAGGAGCCAATGAGGAGGTTCCTCCAATAGGGAGAAGCTCACTGACAGCCACAGAAAACCTGAGGACAGGTCAGAGAGCCTGGAAGAGAACAGAGATTCGGAAAATTTGAGCTTCTGAACAAAAATTCTGGCTGGGTATTTTGGGATCATTTAAAATGGCAGATAACCTTAGGACTTCCTTTCCTTGAAAAAAAGGGAAAGGAATTAGTGGGGAGGGGAGAGGTGGGGCTCTGCGATATGGACAGAGGGTGGGGGTTTGGAGAGTGCATGGTGTGCGATTAAGGCGCAACTGAGCCTCTGTTTGCTCAGGCACAGCTCAGGCTCTGCTTATGGCCTCCTTCCAGCCTTCTCTCATTCCTCTGAGCAGCTGGTATTTCCTCTTTAAAGATGGGAAAAGTGAGACTCAAAAAGGATAAAAACATTGTCAATAAAAGTTGCAAATATTGCCGGGGAGTTAGCTCAGAGGCAGAAGTGCCTGCCTGGCACGCTCAAGATCCTGACTTCAATCCCTGGTGCCAAAAAGAAACCACTCTACTGACATTGAGAAATCACCTGACATTTTAAAGAAATAAATGTATCTTATCAAGAGAGAACCTGGCTGCATGTTTAAACCCACCTGGCCCCAAAGCCCACATCAAATTGTCTAAACCTCTCACTCTGCGGGCTGTGCGGCTGAGGTCCTGCGCCAGCCTTTCCCCCTTTTAGCTCTCTGTCCTTGTCAAGGTCCAGTGGTCCTTCCTTTTTCTGCATCATGCCTATCACAGAATCAAGCCAGATGATGTAAGAGCACTTCGTGAATGGGAACAGGCTTGGCAGATGGTGTGGGGCAATTCCTGTTAAACAGCCCAAGTAGTCCCCTGGGCCATGTCTGGAATGGAGATAAAATACATCGCCTAGGACACAGAGCTGAGTCATATTTGTAGTTACTAGCGATCTATATGTCAGAATGACATTTAAAATAGTAATTACTGCACAGCAGCTGCTTCCAGATGTGGCCCTTGGAAGGCTTTATTTGCTGTCACCCTGGAGTGGCCTTTCTGGGTTTTAACTGCTTCCTCTCTGCTCACTTTTTACTGAGAGCCAGAGCCCATTGAGGAAATGTCCCACGTCCAAAGCCAATTGTGGTATATTACCACTGCACCATTGCATAGATCTCTAACTCTTGGTGTCCCCTGGGTTAGTTTTAACTTAGGAATTGGTTGGGTATCCTTCCTTGTGAACCCATTAAATCACAAATACTGATTTGATGAACTGACATGTTGTTTTCTTGGGCCTAGAAGAGTGGTAGGCAGTATGTCCATATTATAGTCCAGGAAGCTGAGGTCCCCTTGGTTCTGAGTTGAGCTCAGTTTTGGAAAACCCATGAATGTGCGCACATTCATTTGGCCAGCTACGGGAGGTGGGAATGAGGCAAGCCAGTGTTTTCGGGGTGCAGAAATGATCCAGGGAGAAGACTGTGTACTCTGGTGGGTACGGGCAGTGAGTGGGTGGCCGGGCCTCTTCACCTGCTCATCAAGGCTGCTGAGAACATGTTGCAGCCCTGGCTTTCTCTGTGTAGCCCCTTTGATCAGAGTGGAAAGCTTCTGATTGCTGAATGGAACTTGTGGGTGTTGAAAAATAAAGAGGCTCTGCTTGAAGTTCAGGTCTTCCTGAAGGGCTGTGGGGCTGAGAAGGGTGATGGAAAAAGTGTTTGTCTTACAGTTACTTGCTTTGCATACTGTACAGTGTCCCAGGAGAGACGGCTGACAAGGGGAAAAATACCCCCCTTTTTTTTCTGAAGCTTCTGAGATTTCCAGATTGATCTCTACTATTTGGGGCCCCAATGTTACTCTATTCATAAATTGGCTCCCTATTTCCCACCCTCATTATTCTGAATGCCCCCATGCTTCCCAGCTGTCCTGGAATTGGCCAGCCAATCTGGAATCCATAGCCCAACCTATGCGCAGACAAAAGGAACCTTTACAGAGCTCCTTGTTGAATGATTTTCAAATTCTTTCTGGAAACAAAACTCTGCAGGGAGCATAAAAATGTAGGAAAGCAGAACTATTCTGCCTGAAGCCAAGATGGGGTTCCCAGCCTTGTCCTCCACTCTTTTGGGTTCTGGAATCTCTCCAAGATGAACACAATTTAGAAAGTTGTGAATTTTATCCCAACTCGTCATGTCTGGAATCAGGAAACAGAGACACAAGTGGTTGTGACCCCGAGGAGCTCATACCGGGAGCGGCAGAGACAGGTTAGGTAGTCCTCGGCCCATCACCAGGCTTGCTCTGCTTGTATTCCAGATCCACAGGCTACCTTGCACATTTACTGAGCTTGGCACCCATCAGCCGCTCCAGTCTATGTCAACTCCTCCAGGAAGACCAGCCAGGTCTTTCCGGTCAAGCTCCACGCTCCCAGGAACCTCTGCCTTGAAGGCCTCATAACCTACTGACTTAATTATCTTAGTGTATGGCTGTCAAGTTCCCCATGCCATCAAGACTTGTCAGGGCAGCCCACACTTTCTCAGTTGTCTCTTTGCCCCTTACCTTGCCCACTGTGCACAGTTTGTGCATGGCTGGCCTTCACTTAGCCCTTGGGTTACCTTAGTATATGCGCAAAGAGACATCCCACTGGGGTGGCGGCTCTATTCATTTCCTCATCCCTGAGATACAATACCAAGCACCCATAATTTAAAGGAGTAGAGAGTTATTTTGACTCAGATTTCAATTCAAGGTTACCAGCCCCAAGAAGACCCAGGATAGGGCTGAAGGGCATGGCGGGGAATGCTGCTCACCCCATGCCAGCCAGCAAGCAGCAAGAAAAGGGGAGGCTGGGGAGGAAGACATGTTCTCGCAGGTCATGCCCCGGTGACCCCATTTCTGACTGGACTCCACTTCCTGGAGCCAAGCCGGTTGTGGTGCCCTCCTAATCCAGGCACCTTCCACAGGCGCATAGGACCTGGGGCCAGCCAGATAAGAGCCACGACCATGACTTATACTGACACATCCTGCCTCTCACTTCCCCACTGCTCTGCACGTCCACAACCTTCCCCATGTGGCCATCTGACTGTCCACTCATTTTCTAAGTCCCAGCATGCCCCAGGAGATTGACCACAGGCCTCCTTCCATCCTATAATGAGCTGTTGAGATGTGGCTCTAGCAGCTGATGTCCTGCAGGCAAACGAAGTCTATCTGCCCTGCAAGAGGAAATCCCATCAGAGAAAATGGAGAGGAGCCAGCTGTAGCCTCACTTCTCATTGTATCTGCAAGTGAGGTTTCTACCAGTGATTCCCAAAGTGTGGTTCGCTAACCCAGTAAGTGGCACTGGTGTCAGCAACCCCTGGGGACATGGGAGAACTCAGAGCCTTTCTAGATCTCCAGAATCTGACACCCAGGCTGAGGCCCAGTCATCTGTGCTTTACAAACACCCTAGTAAATTCTGAAATCACTTGCAAACACAGGTTATGGAAATAACACGTATAGTTTTCAGAAAGAACTTCCAAGGGACCTTCTAATCTAGACCCTGGCCTTTGGGCAGGCACAATGCTGGCCTCACATTATACGTAGGAAGAGTAAGACATAATGAAGGCATTTCCTGGGGTCACATGGCTGGGTAACGTGGGTATGGACTAAGCCATCTTCCTAACCTCAGTTATGTGTATAGTCTCTGAAAGTAGCAGTGCTTATGCAGATGAGAATATATTGGGAATTAAATTGAACTGTGTCTATGCACCTAAACTTCTTTTATAGTGATTACTGTATGCTATATAAATAGTTTTTTAAAGTATTGGTATATCTGCAAGGACAGACTTGTCTGGGGTGTGCTTATGCAACAAAACAAGCAACTAAGCTGTCCTTGGAGAAGCGAGGGTCCTGGCTCCCTCGCTAAGAGCCCTCAGGTTGGCTGGGACTACATTGATGAAACTGGACATTGGCAGCAAGCCGCGCTGACACTGCACTGAGATGGGGAAGGTCTGAGGCAGGGTCAGGAACAGTAGCCAGCAGGCCAGGCATGGCACCTACTCTTCCAAATGATTCTTTATTGAAGCACTGGGAAGAACATGTCTATGCTTGTTCTAGGGCAGAGATGAGTAGTTGTAGCAGAGACTTTATAGACAGTAATGTCAAAAATATTTACCATTAGGGCTGGTGAGATTGCTCAGTGGAATAAGTGCCTGGATAGGCAAGTGTAGGGGCTGGGGTTAGAGGCCTGCACTGCATGCTGCCCTAGCCCTGCCTCCAGGGTGCACTGAGCCAGCAACTGTGACCAGGTGTGGTGGTGCATGCCTGTAATCCCAGTGCTGGGGAGGCTGAAAACAGGAGGACCACTATGAGTTTGGGCTGCATAGTGTGACCCTATACAACACACACACACACACACACACACACACACACACACACACGCACGCACGCACATGCACACACACAAAAAAATTACTGATAACTTTCTTATAGAAGTTTGATAATCCTTGATTTCAGAGTACTAAAAGAAATTCAAGGCAAGATAAGATTTGGGGAAAATAACAGAAATATATTTCTGAGACACTAACTCATGCTTTCCTGGAAGAAGATTCTTTTGGGGATTTTCTAATTGGGGAAAACTTATATGTACAGGTCAGTACACATAGTTGGTGAAAGGGAGGTAGGACAGAAGACATCTGGGATGTCTGTCTACATGTACTCACTATTAAGATGTGTGTGTGTATGTGTGTGTTGTGTGTCCATGTGTGCCTAAGTGTTTTCTAGAGTGCATATAGAGCTATATTAATATCTTTAGATAAAATAAGTGTACAGGTATAAGGCCAGCAGCCAGGGCCAGCAAGATAGCTCAGTGGTCTAAAGCACCTTAGGCAAGCTTAGGCAGGCACAGGGGATCGCAGTTCGATCCCCAGCACCACATGCCATGCCAACCCCACCTGCAGGGTGGGCTGAGCTGGGAAAAAAAGACCAGAAGCCATTAATATAATGTAAAAACAGGATCTAAGATGTAAAGGTGGAGAGTAAAGTGAGTGTTTTAAGGAATGTTGGCAGTGGCCCATCTCAGCAGCCAAGCACAGCATGTGTGCCTGTGGGCTTCCTCATCAGGACAAGGGCTGCAGCACAGTGGATTACAGGACTCTGTGTGGTGGTAAAAAGCAGTCAAAGTCAAAAAGAGGAATGTGTGTTTGGTTGATTGTATGAAGATGCTGAAACACAACATATTTTGAGATGCAGGTGGGTGTAAAGCGTGGCACTGCAGGAAGTTAAAGTTGGAGTCTGTACTAGCAAGTGAAACGCTGGACCATTTATAAAGAGTGTAGTTTTGTGATTTTTTAATTACATGGAAGAAATGAAAAAAATGGGAGGACTGATAACAGGGAAATGTTGAAAACTATAATGTTACTTTCCTGACTTCCAGGGGCTTGAAGGTTAGTTGAAGATCTAGAAACCCCAGATAGTGAGATGAACCTTAGGAGTTCATTGTCATTCCAAAAGACAGAAGTGTCTGCATTTTTTTTTTTTTTTTGTAAAACTGAACAAAGAATCTTACACATTAATAAACAACAGTACAGGAAGAGATATTTCCATTGGGTAATTGAGAAGTTCTTGTGTTCTAGACACGTATGACAATGAACAAGACAAATGTCATCCTTGTTTCCATGAAGCTTTCAGTGCGTGCGGCAAGATAACCACTTAAGCGTATAAGGACACAGTATCATTCACACTATGACACATGATGGAGAGTGACATATATATATATATATTATATATATATATATATATATATATATATATATATATATACTTTAATATATACCTATGTAATACACTAAGGAAAATGCTCATCTGTCAGCCACTAGGGTCTTACTGAGATCAGTTCTTTGACTTTACCTTTGTGCAGCAAGGGCAACTCACCTTATATTCCTACTAGATTATTTCACACTCTTTCTGTTCCACTTTATTTTTTCTGTACTTGGGGCAGGGTCTCCAGGGTGTTTAGTGTCTCATTACCAGCATGGCACACCAGGGATCAAACCCCAGCCATGGCTCTCTGCCTAAGCGGGTGCTTTAGTCCACTGAGCTATCAGGCAAGCCCTTCTATTCCACTTTAAAATCTTTTAGTGTCTCCTGTTGCCTGCAGAATCTGGTCATGTTTCTTTGCAAGGATCTGAATGCTTCATTTTCATCACCTGATCCCACTGAATCTCCACCTTTGCTCCAGACACAAGGCTCAATCCCGACCCTAATCTCTTTCCTGACTCTAGGTTGTATCCTCACTGCAACATCAAAAGCCCTCTCTCAACTCTCTTAGTCTTACAACTCAACACTCTATTTAAAAAATAAAAGTATTGCAGTTTAAATATTGTCTTGTCTCTGCATCCCACCTCTAATTCTGAGTAAGAAAGAGGCCTCTCTCTGTAGAGTTTCATAGGACACTTCTGCCCATAGTCAAGGATGAAGAGCATCATAGCAATTATTTTGTAGTTTGAAGAATTGCCTGATCTCAGAGAACTCATTGCTTCAGTAAATTTCACAATGATCTCATGACTGCTTTTTTATGTTAGCTTCCAAAGCCTGGCTTCTTCCCTGGCCTACGTCTTGCTTCTACATACATGTATACATGTGCATCTTCAAATAGAAGCAGACTGGTGCTGTGGCATATGTCTAAGGGAAGTGATGCTGCCTAGGACTGCTGTCTGTGTAATCACTGAGATGCAAAATATTTAGATGAATAGGAAAAGGAAAATTGACAAAAGGAAAATCAATGGGAGGAAGAAGAAAAAGATCTGGATGGGTCTTAAAAGTTGAGGATTTTTAAAAAAAGAATGTGGCTCATTAATTAATTATTGAGAAACTCAGCTATGGTTTTTTACAGATAACATGAGGCCTGGGTCTTCTGGAGGGGCTAGATTTATGGGCTTTACTGGAGGACAAGGCAGGTGTTGAAAGATATCGATACTAAAGCAGTGTTTTCTGATGCTAGCAAAATCAGGAAGTGACCTTGTTTTCTCTTTAAAGTGGGCTATTTTGTTTTTCAATTTCTAAGAAATTGTTAACTCGGCAGTCTTAGCTGTAAAGTACAAAAGTGACGTCTCCCAGGATGGGTAGGCGACTGGGCAGACTCTTTCTGATTGCCTGGCGTGCCATCTGCACATGCGACCTACAATGGCACACATGATCAGGAGTGAAGGAGCCAGCAGGGGAGAAACAGATGAGCCACAGCAGAATGCGTAATTCATTTTTCGTAATGATTACTTTTTCTAGGAAGAACAACAAAGAAAGTCTCGACCTGAGTTTGCCTTGTTTACATCAAACTCTCAACAGTGCCATTAAGGAGGGGACTGGCAGTTAGAAAACTTCTGCGTGATGTCCGTGGGCAGGGGCTGGAGCACGGGTGGACAATGCTAAGGGCCCACAAGAGTCGGAAGGTGGAAGAACTTGAGGAGAGGGGCACCCAGCTGGGAGAGTCTTCTTTGCTGACTTGGCAGGGGAGCACGCATGTCCCCGTGCCCATCTTTCTATTTCAACAGAGCCTGGTGAACACACACAGTAGGGGAAGTGCCTGTCCCCTTGGGAGCTCTCCTTAGTCACTTGAAGCTCAGCTGTTTTCAGTAGTGATACGACAACAATCATTTTAACTTCAGGGGTGATGTGTGTTGAAAACACTTTAGGCGATTTCCTGCTAGTGGGGGAGATGCTTGGTTTACATTTATTGAGAGGATCTTTAGGCGATTTCCTGCTAGTGGGGGAGATGGCTCAGTGGAATAAACACTTCCCTGTCAAGTGCAAGGGCCTGAGTTCAATCCCCGGGTCTGAAAAAAAAAAAACGAGAGGATCTGAGACTTTGTTCTGGAGACTTGCAGCACTAGACACCATTCCCGATTCCCTACCTAGACAGTTCCTGGTCAGTCACCACAGATGCCTCTCTCCTTCTTTCTCACCTCCTTCTCTGCACCCAGGCTGTCTTGCTCCTTGTTTGCTCTCCCAATTTTGCTTCCTGGTAAGATTCTTGTACCCTTTCCAACTGAGTCCACAGGTGCATTTTACAAGAATATTTATCTCCTCTTCATTTCATATTATGTTTTTAAATTTGTCCCAAAATGTTCATAATGACTGTATATTACCTTTTATAGTGAACATACTAGAAAATAGTTATAACCTCTACCCACAGGGAAGGCTGTGAATGCTATCATAGGGTCCTACTGAGTCTGATATACTGTTCTTTCCTTTTGAAGTGAATGCAGGTTCCTATGCATCATAGGGAACTCTAGTATTTCCTTGTCTGAGTGCCTTTCACTACCCCTTTCCAGGGAATGTAGAAAAAGTAAGAAATAGAATTGTGCTCTCCTCCTGGAGCCAGCCCACGGCTTGCTGACTTAGTCCTGTCGGCCTCTCTCTTCTTTCTCTATAAAGTTGTGCTGGGTGGCCCCGCCTGTCCTCAGTTCAGAAGATGCTAGTGCAAATGTGCGTAGCTGGACAGGCTGCACACAATGGGAACAGAGAAAAATGAGCTGTCACCCCCAGGGCCTGGGTGCCAAGATGGATTATGCCTTCTGGCTTAGGGAGCAGGACACCAGGGTCATCTAGGAAAGGCTGCCTTGACGATAGCTTTGCTGTGAAGTAGTCTTTGGTTTCTGTGCATGCCTGCTACAAGGCCCAGGTGGAACCAGGCTGGCCCAGCTTTCCTTGGCTTCAGGGGGCCTGGGGAACCCCACCTCCAAAGCTGTGTGCCCTTCCTTTTCTTCTTTTCTCTTTCCCTTTCTCTGATGTAATGGAGTTTGATAAATATTTCAGAGGTGGGCAAGGGAATTAAGCGTAAATGTGAATATAGTTAAAATATTGAAGAAATTGTGCAGGTTGTAGTGGGTCTGAGAGCTAATCCATTAAAACAGAAAAACCTAAACATCTCTGTTTACAGACTTCTTTAGGGAACATCAGTAAAGCTGTGACTAGGAATTAAAAAACTAGGAATCATGAAAGAATGTATACATAAACATTGATTTGACCTGGCAATGGGTATGCACATCAGAGAAAGGCAGAACTTGGCTGGCGTTTGCATCGCCCCCTCTGTGTCACACCTGTCTCTGATCTTAGCTTAATTAGCTGAGAAGTGCACATGAGAGTAGTCTGCAAAGCTGGTTAAAATGTAGATTTTAGTTTGACAATTTTTGGTGGAGACGACTACATTTCTTTTTCTTTTTTTCTAATTTTATGTATTTGGTATGGGTCTTACTACACAGCTCTGACTTGTACTGATCCTCCTGTCTCAGCCTCTCCTGGGCTGGAATTACAGGCCTACAATGCCACACCCCATCATGGGAGCAAACTCGGTGCACCTAGGGGCGGGGCCAGTGCAACGTGGTACTAGGGATTGAACGCAGGTCCTTGCGCTTGCTAGGCAGAATGCTTAGAGCACTGAGTTATCTCTGTAGCCCAACAACTGCATTTCTAACAGGTTCTAGGAATTTAGTTCTCCGAGGGCCATACTTTCAATAACAAGGAGAGATAATCAAGTTTATATCTAGTGGTTTGTTCACCTGGTAGGACCCAGCAGAGTGAATGCCGCAGCCACCAGGCCAGTGTGGAGGGGACCTCTACACTAATGGCCTCCTAGCAGCCTCAGCCTTCTCTCCTTTTCCTTCTCCCAGCAGCACAGATAATTGAGTTGATAAGAGGCCACATGGAGGTCACCCCTGTGCAGAAGCTCCAAACTCTAGGGGAACCACTGTATGCGTTTAACCTTCTGAGTCCCATCCTGTAGGAAGCCCAGATCTATTCCTTTTCCCTAACTATTCATAGTTCATTCATAACTTACCCATCAGAGGTCATCTTCCCAATGAAAAAATTTACAGCTTCCAGAAGATAGTGCTGTACAGTTAAGCATAGATACTTTCCCATAGAGGGAAGGGCCTTTTTAAGAAACACTTTACTTCTACTCCCTGACGTTCTGTTTTGCTTTTATTTGCTTTATTTCCTGAGCACACAAATTCCACCAGCAAGTCCATCACCACATGTCCTCCCTATAGGTTAGGACAGGACCATGTGTGAGTTTGAGGCAAAGGAATGATGGGTCAGGAACTTGTGAGTTGGAACATCTGTGAGCGACTTCTTAGGGAACTGCTGGTTAGTGATGGAGAGGCCAGGGAAGGACTCCAGGGAAGCCTGGGCAGGGGAGAGCTGAGCCCCAAAGCCAAGGGAGGATAAGAGCACGGGTGGAGAGATGTCTGATCAGAGGTGCTAGATGTTGTTCTTGGCAATGAGCCTAAATGTGTAAGTTGTTTCAGTCAGGATGTCTAAGAGGCAAAGGGGGCTTTTAAAACAATTACATTGGGACCGGCCAAATAGCTCAGCGGTTTAAAGTGCCTGCAAGTGCTTTAATCCATCCCTGGGCCTGCCGTACTGGCCCTATCCCTGGGCCTGCCGTACTGGCCCTGCCCCCAGGCACGCTGAGACAGCAAATGAGTCTGGGTGTGGTGGTGCATGCCTGTAATCCCAGCTCTTGGGAGAGTGTAAACAGATGGATCACCACCAGTCCAGTCTAGCACACCCTGTAGACTCTTCCCTAAAATAATAATAATAATAAAAAGAAAATTACATTGAATTAAACCTGGAAGCGAGGTATAAATGAGCGCTGTCCCAGTGCAACCATAACCCATAGGTCCACTCTGGATATGATCTATGCTGTTTTCTAACAAATTTGTCATTGTAAACAATACAGCTTGCAATTGCGTTTAGAGTCCAGTATATGTGTGGGAAGGAGGGACATAATGAAACATTAAGTCCAGCTTCTGGATGTGTGCAAGGGAAAAATTAGGGACCATCTATCTTTAGGACGATCAGTAACAAATGTATTCAATGCATAAATCCTCACAGATATTTTTCACTTGGGGGCATTTGCATAAGTTTGTGCTTTAAAAATGGTACCTGGTTATAGATCCTAATGAATGTTAAGAGGCAAAGATACCATGTGATATGAAAGGGTATGGCGGGGATGCCAGTCCCTTTCGGGGACCATAAAAGCTTCCTGATGTAGTGCATATTTGATTAGAGATCCGGGGATAATGTACTGGGCAGCTGATAACCGATGATGACAGTGGTCTCAGTGTGGGTGGCGGCAGCGCCTGCTCAGACAGGACTCTAGGCCAGGGTCTGTGTGTGTGCTTTGTATTATTGCCTCAATTATTTCTCACCACTACTCTGTTATTGAGCTATTAATATTGTCCCTCCCCACCCTGTTTCCTTTTACAGAACTAGTTGGAGACAAGAGCATCTTTTCTAGTGAAAAGGGGGAAGGACCAACGCCCTGTGGTTGGAAAGGGACGGATGACTCATTTTGAGAACAAAAGGAAAACATTTGGAATCATATTGTGTAAGATGCTAAAAAGGAAAAGACTTTCTTCCCATCAAAGTTTGAGTGCATTTAGGGAGAGAAGGGAAAGCAGCTGTGAAAGCTTGTATTTGGCTGTGCTAGTTAGCTGACTATCGAATACACCTGCCATGTAATATGAAGGTATGGAGGATCTGATTTAAAACCTCGGTATCTAGGTGCCTCACAGTGCTACCATCAGAGAAAAGATACATTAAACCCTGACACCTGGAGGAGGAGACTTGAGGTGTGGAGTGCATCCCTTTATTTTTTTTTTGACAATATGGAGTTGAATGCGGGAAGCTACAGCAGTTTGTTAGAGAACACAGTTCAAGGCAGACTGCTTCCTCTTGATGTTATGTAAATTTTCAGCACGGATTGGGAAAGATAATACTTTTGAATAATGCAGTGGTAGCTTACCTAATCTGTTTCAAAGTGTCTCCATATGAGGTTAATAGGAAAGGTATTCTTTTTTATTTTTAGATTTGTTTTTTGGCAAATATATATATATATATATATATATATATATATATATATAT
>PVKA01015488.1:17725-50002 GCA_004027165.1 Ctenomys sociabilis | reverse complement strand
TAAAACCTAAGTTGCCCAGGAAACATCACAAAGAAACAACTTTTGCACAGCAAGAGTAACTGCCAGCAGAGTGAAGAGACAGCCCACAGTGTGGGAAAATTTCTTTTCCAGCTATTTGCCAGACAAAGGCCTATTATCTAGAAGATGTAAGGAACACACTAAAAAAAAAAAAAAAAAAATTGGACCTTCATATGTACAGACCCAACCCAAAAATGGGCGTCTGAAATGAACAGATACTTTTCAGCTGTATCAGTAGAAATGGGAAATACATACATGGGAAAATGTTCAATATCATGATTATTCAAGAGATGCAAATTAAATTAGCACCTAATTCCATCTTAGCCCAGAAAGAATGGCATTATTGAGAAACCATCCTTTGTGCCTGCCTAGCAAGTGCAAGACCCTGAGCTTGATCCCTGGTACCAGAAAAAAAGAAAAAAGAAAGAGAGGGAAGAGGGGGAGGGGGAGGGGGAGGGGAGAAGGAAAGGGAGGGATAAGGGGGAGGGGAAGAGGGAGGGAGAGAGAGAGAGAGGTCATTCATGAACAAATGCTGGTAGGTCTGTGGGGAAAAAAGAACTCTTCTCCACTGTTATTGGGAGTATAGACTGGTGCAGCCCCTATGGTAATCAATGTGGAAATTCCTTAAAAAAAAAAACAAAAAAAACTAGGACTAAGGCTACCCAGATAGCTCCGTAGATTAAAGCACCTGCTTAGGCAGGTTCAGGAGTTGGGGATTAGATCCCCAGCTTGCTGGGCTGGCCCCACCCCTAGGGCTAGCTGAGACAGCAAATGAAACTGGGCGTGGTGGCATGCACCTGTAAACCCAGTGCTTGGGAGGCTGAAAACCAGGAAGAATCCCTACAAGTCCAGTCTGTGTAGTGAGATCCTGTAGACCCTGTACTAAATATGCGCACGCGCGCGCACACACACACACACACACACACCACCACCACCACCACCACCAACAACAACAACAATAACAACTAGGACTAGAGATTGCCTTCAACCCAGCTATTCTTCTACTTGGGATCTTCCTGAAAGAATGTAAAACATGATACTACAGCAATACAAGCATTCCCTTGGTTATAGTGGCACATTTTGGAATAGCCTAATCTTCGAAACAGACCAAACTGATGAATGGATAAAGATTGGGGCTGTACAGTGGAGTTCTACCCACCATACAGAAGGACAAACTTGAGGCATCTGCACAACCTGAGACCGTAATGTTAAGTCTGACACAGAAGCTTCTCTAGCAAATGGTTTCTCAGCAGAACAAGAGATAAATAATAGGGGAGAAAGAGAGAGGGAGAGAGAAAGAGAGGGAGTGGAGGGTGAACGATGGCAGAGAAAAGATAGAGCAGTCACTGGCGAAGGCAAGAGAAGGGACATAAAAAGAATTAAGATGTGCTACCTATACGTACCAACTCCTCATCACGAGCATATTATTCTGTCCAGTGAGCTCATGCTAGAACACAATACTAAAAATGAAAATCAAAGGGCTGGTGAGATAGCTCAGTGGTCTAAAATGCCTGCTTAGGCAAGCTCAGGCAAGTGTAGTGGACTGCGGCTCGATCCCCGGCACTGAATGCCACACCAGCCCTGCCCTCAGGGTAGGCTGAGCTGGCCGAAAAAATAAAAATAAAAACCAAAGTAGCGAAATAGTTTTCAATGTAGAAATCTAGCTGTCTTTTATTACATTTATTCCAAAGAATGTGGTGCTTGGTGTTATTGTGGATTAAATTATTCTCTTAATTTCAGATTGTTAAAAAAGTTCAGATTGTTGCCTGCAAGTAGAAATACAATTGATTTTTTAAAAAATATTCATCTTTTATTCAGTGGCTTTTTCTTTTTTTCTTTTTTTTTTTTGTCTTTTTTTTTTTTTTTTTTTTTTTTTTTTTTTTTTTTTTTTTTTTTTTTTTTTTTTTTTTTTTTTTTTTTTTTTTTTTTTTTTTTTGAGACAGGGTCTCACTGTGCAGTTCAGGCTGGCCTTAAGCTCACTTTGTAGCTCAGGCTGGTCTCGAACTCAACAATCCTCCTGCCTCAGCCTCCCTAATGCTGGGATTACAGGCATGCGCCACCACGCCCGGCAATCAGTGGCTTTTTCATAGCATGTTTATTTGTTTATTTATTTTGGCAGAACTGGGGATTGAACTCAGGCCCTTGCACTTGCCAAGGAAGCTCTTGTTCTACTGAGCCATTTACTTGGCCAGTTTTGAGGTATGGGGAGCTACACAAGGCTTTGTACATAAAGGACAAAGTCATCTGAGAATAAAGCTAACTTTTTTCCCCTTTGCTTTTTGACACAGGGTTTCTCTGTGCAGTTCAGACTGGCCTTAAGCTCACTCTGTAGCCCAGGCTAGTCTCCACCTTGTCACAATCATCCTGCCTCAGCCTCCTGAGTGTGTGGGGATTATAGGTGTGCTTCACCACACCTGGTCTGTATCTTCTTCTGGAAGTCTTAAAAAGTATGTTTTGAACCAGGAGTGATAGCACACACCTGCCGCCCCAGAACTCCAGGAAGCTGAAGCAGGACGATCACTAGTTCAAGTCTAATCTAAACAATTTAGTGACTAGGCAAAACCCTGTCTCAAAATAGTAAGTAGAAAAGGGACTGGGAATGTAACTCAGCGTGAAGACTTTGGGTTCAATCCCCAGTTCCAGAAAATATGTGCTTTATTTGCATTGAGTTGTCCAGAGCGTCAGCACCATCCTGACTCCAAGTAGTGCCGTGATTTGGACGCGGTTTGTGCCCTGTATGCTCAAGTCTTGGCAGTTTGGTTCCTGGGAGATGTAGAGAGGAGGTGGGAACTCCCAGTTGGTTAGGTCTGGGGGCTGTGCTGTTGGAAGGAACTGCAGTTCGTGTGAATCCTGGTCAGTTTGGGTTTATTTTTATTTTATTTTATTATTTCTTGAGGACCTCACTAGGTAGTCCAGGCTAGCCTTAAGCTCGCTATGTAGCCCACACTGCCCTCAAACTTCAATGAACCTCCTGCGGCAGCCTCCTGAGTGCTGGAATTACAGGTGCGCACCATCACGCTTGGCAAGATTCTGGTCAGTTCTGGGGAGAGGGTTGTTATAGCGGAGCAAGCCTGCCTCTCGGGACTGCTAGTCTTCCTGTCTTACCCTTCAGTCTTCCCCTCTCGCAGGTGCTCCTTCCCTGGAGGCCTGTCTCAATGTGACGCAGAGAGAGGGGCCCTGACAAGCCACGCTGTTTGGACTTTCAGCCTCCAGATGTGTAAGCTAGCAAGCTGCTTTTCTTTATCTATTACCTAGCCTCAAGTATTTTGTTATAGCAATAGAAAATAGATACAAATGTGGCACCAGACATCTTTTCCTTGCTCCCAGTTGGCAGGGATGTGTTTAGTCCCTACCAGTGTGATGTTAGTGTTGGGCTTTCTGTAGATGTTCTTTGTTAGGTAAGGAACTCCCTTTTTTAAAAAAATTATTTTAGTAATGGCAAAATTCATTTAAGAAAGTAAAAATATGTATTTATTTCATGTTTCTTCCATAGCGAGTTTGAGACCAGGCTAAACTAGTGTGATCCTGCCTCAAATATATATATTTGTAGCCAGGCGTGGTGGCGCATGCCTGTAATCCCAGCACTTGGGAGGCTGAGGCAGGAGGATTGTTGTGAGTTCGAGACCAGCCTGAGCTACAAAGTGAGTTTAAGGCCAGCCTGAACTGCATAGTGAGACCCTGTCTCAAAAAAAAAAAAAAGGCAAAAAAAAAAAAAAAATATATATATATATATATTTGTAGTTTTATTTTATTTGATGTATATATATATATATATATATATATATTTTGAAATCAGGAAAATATTGGCTCTTTTTAAAAATCTTTTGAGAATGTATTTTTTTTGGCTGGCTCAGACTGCCTTAAGGGCGGGTCTAGTAATGCAGGTGCAGGTGGGGATTGAACTGTGGCATTCTGTGCTTGACTACATTTGCATGAGCAGCCACCTAAGTAACTGAGCTAACTGGCAGGCCTCCAAAATTTGAGGGTTTTTTTTTGGCTACTTCAGGCTGCATTAAGGGCAGGTCGGATACAGCTTCTGGAGCTGGGAATCGAACCGCGGACTTAAGCACTTGAGTGCATTTATCCAAGCAGTGCTTTAAATTACTGAGCTATCCAGCAAAGCCTTTCTTTAAGAACAACAACAACAACAAAAAAAAAAAAAACCTCTTAAGACAGGGTTTCCACTATACAGTTCAGGTTTGGACTTGCTGTGCAACCCAGACTAGCCTTGAAGTTGTTATCTTCCTGCCTCAACCTTCTGAGGGCTGGAATTACAATACCACCTTGCCCACATGGGTCCAGGCTGGGATGACCTGGCTTGATAATAATGGTTTCAGCCCTGTGTGATGACACACACTTACAACCCCAGCCCTTGGGAGGCTGAGGCAGGAGGATCACTGTGAGGCCAGTGTTCAGAAAAAAGGGGGGAAAAGAAGCAGAGGTCTGAGCTCAACAGGACACGTGTATTTTAGAACAAATCTGAGGGGGAGTGCTCTGCCCCTAGACACCAGGGCTTGTGCAGGCTCAAGGGTGTTTTATGGGGTACAGGGAGGGGGTGGTTCCCACAGAAGGGATTATGACCCCCTGTCAGGGATGCTAAACCAAACACAGCTGGGTGTTAGGGGCCAGGCTCAGGATTGTGCAGAGAGTAGCAGGACTGAATAATGGTATGAACTGGTGTTGATAGCAAGGCTGATGAAGCTCTGGGTACAGTTAGGCCGGAGGGAGAGGTTTAGTGGCATCTCAGGTCAGGAATGTGGCAGTCTGCTTCTTCCACAGTGAGTTCAAGACCAGCCTAAACTACATACTGTGATCCTGCCTCAAAAAACAAAAACAAACCAAAAATACTGGCCTCATAGAATGGCAATATCTGCCTTGTTGGTGCACTATATGTAAACAGAATTTTAATTGTTGCAATTTCTGTAGTTATTCAAAATTTTCGGTTTTTAAAAAATATATTTGGTACAGGGTCTTACTACACAGCTCGGACTCATAGTGATCCTCCTGTTTTCAGCCACCTCAGTGCTGGGATTCCATGGGTGTGCCACCATACTCGGTCTTCGTGGCCGGCTCAGTGCACCTGGGGGCAGGGCCGGCATGGCATGTGGTGCCAGGAATTGAACCCCAGTCCCTGCTTTTGTGTTATTTTTAAGGGAGAAACTACATCCTGTCTATGGGTCTGACCTTCATTTAATCAGTGCTTATCTGAGACTGTCCAGAAGCCTCTATTGGTTCCATCTGTTGCTTGTTAACACCAACAGGTGGCTCAAATCCTCAGACTCAAATTGCTCCATGACTTCTGAGGGCACGCGAAGAAGCTGTCTCTTTCTCCTCCTTTTCTCCACTGTGGACAGGTCAAGGAAATGTTTCTTGACTGGGTCACCGACCCTCATCATTGTAAGTTTTACTGTATGATATTTGGGGAAGAAATGTGGTCACTGCATGCAGACATTGGTAACCAATCCAGTTGGCTTTATTGGTCAAGGCACCACCAGTTGTCAGAGCTGTATCAATGGTCCGAATCTGTGTGTAGATGTGGCGTTGGAAGGCATCTGTTCTTCTAGTCAGTGCTACCTTTACCATGTTCCTTGATTTGTGTGTGTGTGAGAGAGATACAGAGACACAGACACACACACCCACAGAGAGAGAGAAAGAGAGAGAGTTTCTCACTATGTGACCCCAGGCTGACCTTGAATTTATGGCAATTCTCCTGCCTCAGCCTTCCAAGTCCTGGGGTTGCAGGTGTGCGCCACTACATCCAGCAACCCTGATCTCTCTAATGATTGTGGCTGCGTTGGATTCTTCTTTAGTCTGTGAAGTACAATGGTCTCCTTTTGGTTAACGAGAAATCTAAATGTACCCAGAAAAAATGGCTTCTCTCTAAATTGTTTAAGTGGTCATAGGGTATAATTCTCTGAATTACTTTCTTTTTCTGAAAGCACAAGCAAATCACCTCAGCTTGACACTGGCAGCTTCTCCTTCAGAACTCTGTTCACAAATCCCCCCTTCTCCCACCAGCATTGTCCATGCTGTCGGCTTACTCTTCACACAATGCCTCAAGTTTCACAGAGGATGATACTGCAGGCAATGAGAAGTTAAGACATGTGCCATGTTAGTGAGGTGCAGCTGTGCAGGCTAGTACCCTGGCACTGCGGGAGGCTGACGCAGAAGGATCAGGACTTTGAACCTAGCCTGGGTAACTTAGCCACTTAGTGAGACCCTATCTCAGGACAAAAAGCAGAACAAAAGCAGAGGAAAAGTCTGGAGGATGTAACAGGTGAAGGCTCTAGGTTTTATCCTCGGTATTGAAAAAACATTGCCATCATCATCTCATAAAAAGTAGCACAGTCTGATTTAAGTTCCGGTCCAGACAAGTCCACAGCCCACCTCTCCTGCTAAATACAGCACTCCTTGCTTACACTTCCTGGGCTCTCCAGAAGCAGCAGTCAAATAAATCACCTGAGAAATCCTTTTTCTTTGTATGTGACAGTGCACACCTGTAATCTCAGCACTGAGGAGGCTGAGGCAGGAGGTTCACCAGGAGTTCAAGGCCAGCCTCGCCTGCACTACCTGATCCTGAGTTCCTGGGTTGAGCAGGTGGGGCAGGGGTGCCAGGACTGCACTGTTCTTTCTGTAAAGTTCCTGCATTTATCATGGCTGGCATGGAGGTATTAATGAGTGGTGAAATAGACCAGGGAAGCAATTATACATCCTGAAATTTTGAGGTAAGCATAGTTTTAAGGTTGGAAAGAAACCAAGGACTTAACCCAATGTTCTCATTTTCCTGCCAGTCAGAGGCATCTACCCTCCAAGAAGGGATATGTGATTTGCCCAGCACTGTGCTCACAGCCAAACTAGAAGAGTTTTACGTCAGGACTTTCCTCAGACTGGTGGCTCTATTACAAAAGTTACAAAGCAGTGCCCTACTTCAGTTTGTAAGCTATATAAAAATAAGAATAGCTGGGCATGGTGGTGTACATGTATTGTACCAGGACTCTGGAAGGCTGAGGCAGAAGGATTCTAGGCTGGGAAACTTAGTGATCTGGCAAGACCCTGTCTCAAAATAAAAAAAAAAAAAAAAAAAAAATAAAAATAAAAAAAGCGGCTGAGCGTGTCCTGGCGTGCTGTGCTGGCCCCACCCCCAGGGTGCGCTGAGACAATGACGGAGACTGGGCTTGGTGGTGAGCGCCTGTAATCCAGCACTTGAGAGGCTGAAAACAGGAGAACCACTAGGAGTCTGATCTACGTAGTAAGACCCTGTACTAAATACATTAAAACAACAACAACAACAAAAAGAAACTCAGTGGGAATGCCCTATGTTCGATCTCTAGTGCAGAACAAACCCAAAACCAAACCATCCTAACACATCGAAACAAAACACCAAAGGATCTGATCATTATCTAACATAAATAACACTGAAAATTCCAACTACAGTGACTTCATTATTGATTATCCATACTATTTATTAGTTCTTGGGAAAACTCTTCATCAGTAGGATTGGAATAAACCCCGACACTCTTCTCGGGTACAAGCAAATCATCCCGAAATCAGAGCACCTGCTCAGCAGCAGCGAGCAGAGAAAGGCCTTGAGCTCCGTGCCACCCACCTGGGCTCTGCCCGAGGTGTGTGGCCCGTCACATTCACGCAAACCACGCCACGTAGTCCTTGCACGTCTCACCGCTCTGGGGCTCCTCCGGGAAGCTGCATCCTGTCCATCAAGAGGGAGAAGAAGGCCTTCCTGTCTCGTGACCCCTCCTGTCAGCTGCTCTTCCAGCCAGACCTGATCTGCCATTGAGCTGTCATGAGCACATCGGAGAAGTCACCACGTCAGTGGGCTGTCCTTAGGCCTGGGGGCTGCTTCCGTCCTCCTGCCCAACGCTAGCCTCCCGCACATCCCATCCACCACAGCAGAGCCCAGGAACTGCTTTGGCAGTGAGGCAAAGCAATGAATTCTGGCCGCTAGCATGTCACATTTTATCTACAGAACATAATCCAATCATTTCCTTGCCTGGCGGTCTTGAAGGATTCTCCCTGCTTTCCCATAATTGTTAAAGAAACTGGGCTTTACCTCTTGATTTCTCTCCATTGATTTCCTCTTTCTATATAGATAGATTAAAAAGGATTATCTCCTAATGTTTGCATTTTATTATTATTTCTCTCATGCCTAGAGCTATAAGGTAACATGAGCCCGATTTTTTAAGAATCATTTATTTATTTATTTGGTTCAGGATCTCACTATGCAGTTCAGACTCATAGTGATACTCCTGTCTCAGCCTCCCTAGCTCTGGGAGTACAGGTGTGTACCACCATGTGGGGCACACTTTAATTATTTTTCATCCCTTCTTCTCACATTTCCCTTTCCCTCCCTCCATCTCTCTTTTTTTTGTTGTTGTTTTTTGGTGGAACCAGGGATTGGACTCAGGCCCTTGTGCTTGTCAGGGAAGTGCTTATTCTACTGAGCCATCTTCCCGGCCCCCCTTTATCTCTTGATTCCCCTTCACACTTGAAAAAGAGCTTGGTGTACCAAGAGCTTGTCATGTGCAAAGCACTTCACAAAGTCCTTTACTTGAATAAAATTTTCAAAACATTTTTTTTAAAAAAAGAAAAAAAAACCCTATTTCCTATTATCTTATTTTCCAGTAACATTTATTATTATTTTTTTATTTTTTGGTGGAACCAGGGATTGAACTCAGGTCCTTGCACTTGCCAGGGAAGTGCTTATTCCACTGTATTTTGTGCAGGGTCTCACTACGCAGCTCAGATTCGTAGTGGTCCTCCTGTTTTCAGCCTCCCAAGCGCTGGATTTACAAGTGTTCGCCACCATGCCTGGTGTGGATGGGCTCAGCGCACTCGGGGGCGGGGCCAGTGTGGCATGTGGTTCTGGGGATCAAACCTTTCTCCCTACTCTTGCCTAAGCAGCTGCTTAGTCCACTGCCCCTTTTTTTCTAGTGACATTAATTTTTTTAAGAATAATTTTCTGGGAGGGCCAGGCATGGTGGCGCAGGCCTGTAATACCAGCACATGGGAGGCTGAGGCAGGAGGATTTTTGTGAGTTTGAGCTCAAAGTGAGCTTAAGGCCAGCCTGAACTGCATAGTGAGACCCTGTCTCAAAAAGACACACACACACACATACACACACACAAAGAATAATTTTCTGGGGACCAGGGAGACAGCTCAGTAGAATAAGCACTTGCTTGATAAGTGCAGGGTCCTGAGTTCAATCCCTGATACCACAAATAAATAAAGAATAATTTTCTGGGCATGGTAGTACATGCTTCTAGTCCCAGCACTGGGAGGCTGAGGCAGAAGGATCACTGTGAATTCAAGGCCATCCTGAACTACATAGTGAGATCCTGTCTCAAAAACAAAAATATTTTTTTTTTTGGACAAGATTGCCCTCTTGCCAAATGTTCTTGTATTAAGCTACACTACCTTCTCAAGTGCTAAATAGAAGTGTTTATTTAGATTTTTCTTAATCTTCTGAAGGCAAGAGTACTATTTTCCTAAATGCTGAACATCCATTCCATTTCATGTCAGCTACTGCCTAGGCCTGGAAGGGCCAGTGTAGGGGGCCACTGAGCACCTAACAACGTGGCAGCTTCAAATTAAGGGTGAGGTACATGAGTTAGCTTTCTGTGGCTGCTAATGAAGATGTTTAAGCTGATGAGGAGGATGGGAGAAATGGCAGGTTAAGAGTGAGTTTGTCCTTTCCTCAAGTAAAACCCTATTTTTATTTCTGTTGGGTTCTCAAGGAGCCAGGATGTCTTTGGCTGGTGGAATCTCACCCGGGACGTCACAGCATCAAGAGACCGTTGAGAAGCCGGGCGTGGTGGCGCAGGCCTGTAATCCCAGCACTCGGGAGGCTGAGGCAGGAGGATTGTTGTGAGTTCGAGACCAGCCTGAGCTACAAAGTGAGCTTAAGGCCAGCCTGAACTGCATAGTGAGACCCTGTCTCAAAAAGACAAAAAAAAAAAAAAAAAAAAAAGAGACCACTGAGGCCTCAACTGTGACTGGAGGCACACTGCATTATGTTGCTGTGCAAGAGAGCGGCCTGCATGGTAAGATTCTAGGTCTCGGACAAGTGCTGGTCACAGTTTAATTACAAAATTAATTTCTTCCCCAACAGTTATAATAGAATGGCCCTCGACAGATCCCCCCTTCTGGTTTTGTAATTGCAACAGTTGAAATGGTGTATAGAGGCTCAGATGGTTTACACAGCAGCAAACATTTTCAGGAATTTGTGGGGGAGATCTCATTGGTCAGCATGCAAGCCTCTTGCATTGTCTTCTTTACTGATTGTAGATTTCATCTTAACTGCTTTGATATTCATTTTTCATGGGGGTGGGTGTAACAGGAATCGAACTTAGGACCTTGTACTTGCCAGGGAGGTACTTGTGCCACTGAGTTATATCCCTGGCTTAAGAATGTCATAGTCATTGTTGTTGTTGTTGTTAACTGCTTCAAGCTGAAAAGGGTCAGTGTAAACAGAAACTGCAACCAAGAGCCTTCTCCAGAGAAAGTTTTTAAAAACTTATTTACATTTCACAATGAGGCAACTTACAATTTCATTGTGTTCCACATTTGTGACTTACATTATATTTGTCAGACAGTGCTGTCTAGGCATTTCCTGTACTCAGAGTAAATGAATATACCTGGCTATACTGTCCTCACCTCTGAAGAAAGTCACCCATATATCTACTAAGAAAGAATCATATACACTCAGGGTTTAATGGAAATTTATTATGATTCAAGGTAGATTTTTCATTTTGTACTTGAGAATAACGAGTGCCAGAGAAATTCTGATGCCCGGTATACCATACATTGAATAAAGCCAGGAAAACAGGGGATGACTGAAGATTGGCCTCCCCCATCATCATCTGTGGAAAATGCCTTGTGAGGTACAAAGCATCCAAGGAAGTACCCGGGGTTCAGTGAGGTTCTTTTTCCCCAGTCTATGGACCTGTTTCAGCCATTAGGGCCTCATTCTTTGCAACCAAACAGCTGTCCAGGAAAATACCCAGGCCGTGGTGGGAACTCAGCTAGCAGTGACCAAGCTGGGCTGGGCAGGGAGGCCCAGGATGGCCTCTTCGGACAGTGGGGGATTGTGACATCATCAGTGATGGCCTCAGTTTCCTATCGCTGATCCTGCAGTACCAGCAGTTACTGCAAGTCCATTCCTCTACCATGAGTGTGGAGCAGCTAAAATAATCAGATCCACATGTAACTTGAGACGACAGACTGGCTCTGGTAAATATTCCAGTTCTTTAATTTGGAAAGTGACCCACTAGAATACTATGACATTTTTTCTGTATGAGGGAGATACGGGTGCCTAATTTCCTAGGGACAGTTTTTGAAGTTTTTCCCTTTATCCGGATGAAGGATTCTTCTTCTACATGTTCAGACATGGAGGAAAGAAGTCCAAGGCAGCTCTTCATTAGCTTTATTGATGGTATCTTTTGAGGAGGAGATGAGAAAGCTTTGGTTTGCAACCCTACCCCCATGAGTTTGGCATAAATCTGGGGGGGATTATGGAGGCCAGTGTAGACTTCTTATGACCACACAAGGGTAGGCCTGACCCTGAGTTCCAGCCATGTCTGCCTTACTCTTTTAAGCATTGTTTATGGGCCTGGGGATGTACCTTCTAGTGACAGAACCACATGCCTCAGCGTGCATACGGCCAGGCATTTGATACCCAGTATCATAAACAAAAAAACAGCACACTAACAAATGATAACTATAATTCTGAATTGATAAGAATCTAAATGCCATGTTTTACTCAAATCCAAACGAGTTGTATAGGTCAAATAGGTCATTTCATTTCCATATTTATAAATGAAAACACAAGCTTTGACTCAATAAGCATATTTATGTAAATTGCAGGCAAAATTGAATCCACCCATATTGAGGGATTGTGGTAGCACATCCCCGACTAATGCCTCTGAATTGTAACTATGCACACATAGTTAGCCTGTGGGCTTAATTTTAGCTAGTTGAACTACCAGCAATGTTAGCAATCTGTCTTCAAATTTCTGCTCGTTCTTTCTGCTAAGAACAAATTCTTGAAGTGTAGAATCCTTAGTTTTGTGTTTCTTTAAACAGAACTATGACTATTTTATCAGAGAAGATTCATTTGGACATGAATTTGTAGGCTTTTGCAGCAATGGCAACAATTATTTTTGACTTGAATGCTTTACCTTCAAGTATCTATTTGCATATATTGCTTGCTATCGGTATACAGCAAATATATATGTGTGGGAAGTTAGAGACAGGATAGGTCTTTGCTAGATATTTCCATCATAGTGCTTATCATTGTATTGAGACTGGTCTTATAAAAAAAAAAATCTCTTCAAATTCTGTACCTGAAAAAAAAAAATAAGGCCTTCACTCAAATATTTGAAATCTCATGAAAAGTCATATGAACATGTTAATGAATATCCTTTTGTTAAATATTGTAATTTATGCTTTATCTTCAGGACTTCTTTTCCATTTTAAAAATAACCAGGACAATCTTAACAAATGCGTTTCTCTCACACAATGATGATGATGATTGAGTAATGATTCTCTATTTCACATGCAGTTCTATAGCTAGGACGTGCGGTGATGGGTACAGTTGCTACTACATTTACCATCGGGCCATATGGTGCAGTTTACATCTGCCAAGGAGAACAGCCATTGCACACAATGGAAAACAATAGAGGCTTTTATTTTATTTTATTTTTTTGTGGTGCTCAGGATGGGTTCCAGGGCCTCATCTATGCTGGGTAAGCGCTTTACCTCTGTCCACTGCCCTCAACCTTAAGCACTGTCTTAAGACCAATCAACACTGACAGTTAACTTTTCTTTCTTTTAGTTTGTTTGCTCAGTTATTACTGTGTAGCAATATATTTTTCACTTAGGTAAGACCCCCCTCCCCTTTTACACTAAAAATTCAAAGGTATATGCAACCAGGTATAAGAGCAGCACACACTGTGCAGGTAATCCTGGAGGCAAATGATTATTAGATGATGTCACACTAAGTGTGACAGGAGCATATGCTGAGTGTCACACATGTGCAGAAGGAGAAACTTGCCTAACAGCTGGAGTGTAAGGATGAGGAAGGAGTCAATCACAGAGAAGACTGTCTTTGAGTTGATTACTGAGCTCTGGGTAGGAAATACATTGTGATGATTAAGAAAATAGACGAGTTCATTGCATGTGTTTAAATCCCAGCACCTTCCTAACTTGCTCTCTCTTTCTCTCTGCTTCATTTCTGTCCTCTGTGAAATGGAGATAATAACCTGACACAGCTCCAGGGGTCCACTGAGGATTACAAGAGGGTCAGGGCTGAGAGGCAGCACAGGCCCCTCATTTAGTGTCAGGACTGTGCCAGGGATAGCAGAATGAGAGAGTGCAAGGGGATGTGAAGGACTGAGCAGGTTTTGCCTGTTAAAACTGATCAATGAGCTGAATTTATGTGAAGGGTGGTGGGGAATGGCATGGGAGTAGACAGATTAAGAAAGAGACTGTTCTATACCAAAAAGGCTCAGGCTAAAGCAGTCTGTAAATTTTAAGGAAGAAATTCAGATTTGCATCATAGAAGAATAGCCCTGGTCCATTGGAAAACAGAGGTAGAGCCTGGGAGATTAGTTAAGAGGAAGAGTGGTTACGTCAAGAAAGCTTGGCATGGAAGGTAGAGATGAGATGTTAAAGCTACTTAGGAGACAAAATTGATGAGAGCTGGTAATAGCTTAAGTGTTGTGTGGGGTGTCTTTAGTGTGGATGATTTGGAGAAGACAGAAGGAAAAGCCAATTTGGGAATAAGATTTTGGATTTGTCAAGCTTGAAGGGCCAGCGCAATGACCAGAATTAGAGTGTAGGCCTGCTACTCATGAGCTAGAAGTTAAAGATTTTGGACTCGCTGGCATTGTGGGAATGTGAGAGCATGACACAGGTTGTACACAGCAAGAGGCTCAGGAGTGGTTCTGTAGAGGCCAACATTTAAGAGTCAAAGAGTAAAGCCAGCAAGGGGGAGAGGCTACAGAGGAAGAAGCAGATGTAGACACAATTGAATTATGGGAAAGGACATAAATCTGAAGAAGGATTCAGATGTAGAAATGAGGCCAAGAGCTGTCCTTTAGCAATTAGGAGGGCATAAAGGAAACCCAATGTTATGGTTTGTGTCTAGATGTCCCCCCAAAGCCTCATGCAGTCATGGGGTGGGCTTCTAGAGTTTGTGATTAACTCATGATCCGCTGGGATTCTGGGTGTAAGTGCTGCTGGGATGATTGGGTATGAGTGCTACATCCAGCCTGGGGTGAGTAGTCTGTCTTCAGGGGAACAGACTTGCTCTCTGTAGCCATTGTTGCCACTACTCCTCCATTTTGGTCTCTGTTCTTTGCCACTGCCATGAAAAGTTGCTCTCTGCCATGTGCTGCTCTGCTTTGGAGCCAGCAGGGCATGGACTGAAGCCTCCACTGTGAACTAAATAAACATTTCCTTCCCTAATTTTGAGGGTCAGGTATTTGTCCCTGCAACAAGAGTAACTGAGACACCCACGAACTACTGTTTCCATGAAGCAAAACACAATGCGATAAGAGATATAAAATCCTCTTCATAAAGACCCTAGATGTTCGTTGATATTTGAGGTCAGTTTATCATCTTAGCTGCTAGGTTAATTCCAAGGAAGCCTCCATGATGTGGTCCAGTACCCAGCTTCCTGCACAAGACAGATCGGGCCTGCCTTCCAAGCCAGCAAGAGGCCTTGCCATACTGATACCCTACACTAACTGTTGGTGGGAAGAATGAATGAGTGAGTGAATGGTCTACACCTGCCAGTGATCCGCCTTGGTAGAGTCCTGGTATTCTCAATACATGGCTGTTTCTAGAAGTGTTAGGCCCTCAGGAGCTACCAGGAAAGGTAGATGTTTTGGTAAGAATACCGAAATTACCAAGTAGTAGAGGTGATCTGGTACTGCTTGCCTGTGTTGGGGGAAGACAGAGTTGGCATGACCATGGTGACAAGAGGTTTATTTACCCACTGGTCTTATCAGAGGTATGTAAACTCCTGGTTCAGCCTCAGGCATGATTTTCTTAGCACATTTTCTGTTTTTTTTGTACTGGGAACGGAACCTTGCTCTTGCCAGGCAGGCACTGTGCCACTGATCTATCTCTCAGGCCTGTATTCTTTCTTTCTTCCTTCCTTGGTGTGTGGTTGACCTGGTTGGGGACAGGGAGTCCTGGGGATTGAGCCAGGGCCTCAGGCAAGCTTGGGAAGTATTCCATCACTGAGCTACATCTCCATTGCTTTTTTATTTTGAGACAGTCTTTCTTTCAGGTCCTGAAACTGGCCTGGAATTGGTGGTTTACTGCCTCAGTTTCCTTTGTAGCTGAGCTATGTGGATGGCCTGGAGAGCAAATGTCTAGGCCAAGGGACCATTTCAAATGAGTCTTTTTGAATTTGGACAAACGGATTTGTCCGTTTGATTCTCAGCTAGGAGTCCTGGTACTCCCCAGCCTTAGCTGATTTATAATGTAAGGTAGGTCATGCTTGAACTGTCAACTGGGCATGACATTAACCTTCACTGAAAAAACGTCGTATTGCTACCTTCCAAACTTACCCTGGGAAGGTGAGCTTTCAGAGGCGTTTTTAGGGCAAGCAGTAGGCAGCCAATGATACCACACCTTAGATTTCCGTGTGTGGGGGCCTCTCATGCCCAATCCGCCTTCCAGGGAACTTCAGGGCATCTTCCCTGTCTCCCGCGGACACTGAGTTCTGGGAAGAGCCTGTGCTATTGCACGGGACGTTGGGGCGCCCAGAGCTGGACTTCACAAGGAGGTGATGCCCTTCAGCTTTTGGAAGTGTGGGGGGAAGGGGCACAGGTGATGGCACTACTTCCTCCTTCCTTCTTTTTTGGAACTGATGGCGAGAGCTGGTTTGGGCCGCCCGCTCCCCCAGCTCAGGTAGCCGGCGCGGAGGGCCTGCCTGCGAGCGGCGGCCCGTCGAGCGCGGCGCGGAAGGAGCGCAGGCAGGCGGAGGAGGGGTGTCCCTCGGCGCCCCCACCCCGCGCTCGGCCGCGGCAGGCGGCGCGAGGATGGCGGCGCGCGGAGGGCGGCACGGCCCGCCGGCCTCCGCTGTCCCCGCCCCCGCCCGGGGGACCCCGCGCCGGGGAAGCCCCGTGCCCGCCGCCGCGGCCCGCCCGCGTCCCTCCGCCTCCCGAGGCCCGGGGCAGCCTCCTCGGGCCGCGCCGGGACCGCCCGCACTGCGCATGAGCGGGAGCCCGGCGAGCCCGTGAGAGGAGCCGCCGCCGCCGCCGCCGTCCATTCGCTGCGGAGCCGGAGGAGGAGGGGAGAGGCCTGGAGGACACCAACATGGTGAGGCACTGCGGCCGCCCGCCGCCCGCCCGCTCGCGCTCGCCTTGCCGCCCGGGCCGGCGCCGCCGCGCACCCGGCCCGCCCGCCCCTCGCCCCGCGGCGACCCCGCCGCCCCGAGCGCGGCCCGCGGCCTCTGGCTCGCCTTTTCCTTCCTCCTTCGCCGCTTCCCGCCCGGCTGCCGCCGCTACGTGAGAGCCGAGGAGGCGGAGCGGAGCCGGGCCTAGTCGGGAGCCCGGGAGTGTGGGGCGCGGGAGCGGCTCCGCGGCCCCCGCCCGAGCCGTGCGGGACGGAGGCGTTGGCGGGGAGGGGAGGGGGCAACGGCCCGGCCGGCGGCCCGCCGGCCCATTGTGTCTGGCCGAGGACGGGGTCCTGGTTCCGGGTGAAGAGCCTCTCTCCGCCCAGCTCGGGAGAGGGAAGACTTCTCCGGCGCTCCGCTCCTCCGCGGCTGCCGGCTCCAGCACCCGCAAGTCTCCCGGGCAGTTTGGCTTGGGGCGGGGGTATCAGCCCCTTCCTTTTCTCCATTTTCTCCCGATGCGTCCCATGCTCCTGAAAGATGAGTTTCAGCGACCACTTGGTGGAGGTTATATTTACCGCTGTGCTGAAGGCTGGAGAGACCGCTGGGGTGGGGTGGGGGGTACGGAAGTGTAACCTGTTCTCATTTCATAAAATTAGTGAAAACAGACTTATTGCCCTTGGAGCACTTGTTTTATTTGCTTGGGTGGGAGGAGTAATTGCTTTATTATAGCAGTTAGGGACTATTTGTGATTTTTAGAAACACTTGGTGAAGTTACACCTCTTGGGTTGTTGGGCTGGGGGGGCGTCTTCCAAGCTTAAAGACCTTTATGGTCAAGTTGTTTCTTTGGGAATTAAACACTGACTGGATTTTTCAGAAGCGATGTTTGGCATCATACAGTTTGAACTTCCATGCAGGTTACAGTATGGATAGTAAAATGACGTCCTTTTGCGCACTCACTGGCCGCAGAGGCTGCTCTGAGGGGGGAGCACGTGTATGATGTTAAAGGAATGCTCAGTGTCTTTGGCTTCAGTGGATTATTTTTGCAGCCTGATACTTATTAGCCCCAACTTGGCAATATTTTGGTGTCATACTATATGGATATACAGTATACTCTGCCACATATTGAAGGTTTCTGTTTTGTGATAAGTTTCATGAAACTTTACAGTTTTTATTTGTGAGAAAACTATCCAGTAAAGTGCAGGTTAATGTTTAGGTTGATAATACCATGTAAATTCAAAGATCCATCAAGAAATTTCAGCATTTTGTAATTTATTATGTATTTGGATCGTCATAACAGAATTTCCATACTCTTGGCGCCTAGATAAATCTTATCAGACTTGAAGTAATGACTTGCGTTCCTCTCAGTGAGAGCATTGAAGTGCGTGTTCAGGATGGTCCCCAGGTCAGCAGAGGTCTCTCAAGTGGAGGGACCTGATGGTCATCATTTGTTCAGGAATTCAGGATGAGAGTTCAGCTTAGCTTGGAGCTTGTAAGCTTTTGTCCTTTTAGTTAATGTTAAATTAGCAAGTTTTGGAATTTAGCTATCAGTCATATGATTATACCAGTGGTGACAAGGTATTCGTTAAAAAATTTAAAAGGAAAATTTATTTCAATTATAAAGTCGAATTTTGTTCCCTAGCATATCACTGATTTTTTTTTAACACTTTTCTGTGGCTGAACTCTTTTCATGTCATTAGAATTGCCTTGGGTAGGCTCTTGTTTGTTTTGGAACTCAACTGGGCCCCTAAGAATTTCATCATTAAGGTATTTCATTACAAACTTAAACTTGTTTTTCCTTACATTTTTTGGGCTAATGTTACTTTTTTGGTGTGAGTAGAGGGATCCAGTTCTACAGTGCATGTAATTGTTAATTCTAGGATGGACTTAGATCATAGGATATCTGAAATATTTTCTGTAAATGAAAAACCCTACTGCCTTTGGAGCAGTTAACACTCACATACAGACAGGAAATAACTCCTTTACAGGACCATACTATGTTGGTTTTGAAAATCTTTAAAAAAGTTTTCAAAACTTGTTTTCTTAGCCGGGCATGGTGGCACAGGCCTGTAATCCCAGCACTCCGGGAGGCTGAGGCAAGAGGATTGTTGTGAGTTTGAGACCAGCCTGAGCTACAAAGTGAGTTTAAGGCCAGCCTGAACTGCATAGTGAAACCCTGTCTCAAAAAGACAAAAAAACAAAACAACAACAACAAAAAAACCTGTTTTCTTACATGCAAGGTGACAGAATTAGATTTGATGATTTCTAAAGTTCTACCCAGCTTAACAGTTTCATGGTAGTAATGATTTTTAATAAGTGGATGAGATGTGTATAGATTGTATCATCTACTGGATTTTTTAAAAACAAACTAAGAAACATAATTTTTATTATTTTATTTTATTTTTTACTTTTTTGATACTGGGAATTGAGCTCAGGACCTTGTGTCCAGCAGCAGAAACTTCAGACCTGAAATGGTGTCAAAGATCATCTAATTTATTTCTCCACCCTTTACAGAAGAAATTGATGATCGGGGGGGTTTTGAAGTTCATGTTGTAAGTTCTTAAGTAACAAATATGTTAAGTAGTAAAATTCAAATTACTGCTTAGTTGCTTTTTAAAAATATGAATTTTGAAATTTAAGATAGTTTCTACAAAATCAAAATTTACAAAGTCAAATGTGTACATCTATTCCAGGTTGTTTCTTTAGAATTTATGGCACATTCATTTGCATATTTACAATTAAAGGAAGGCCTTAATTTATTTCAATAATTATATACTAAACTTCTGCTGCGTGGCAGTGTTTTAGGCATTGAGAAGATGTATTTATCAATGAACTGACAAGTATCTGCTCTGACTATATTTTAGGTTTATATTTTAATTGAGAAAGTCAAACAGTGAATACAGTTATAATTTTGATTTATGTTACAATGTTACAAAATATTAAATGCTGTGGGGGGCGGTGTTGGGGAAAGAGATTGGGAGTGCTGAGAAAGTAGGGTTGCAAAATAGTCTCTGTGGCTTTGATGAAGTGAATTTTGAACATAATAGAAGGTGAGCAAATAAGCCATGCAGGAATATGGCAGGGTTCCTGGTGTGGTAGCGCATGCCTGTGTTCCTGGCATTGGGAGGTTGAGGCAGGAAGGTGGGTATGAGGCCATCCTAAGTAGTTTAGTGACGTAATGACACTGTCTCAAATATAAAAGAGGGTAGGGAATGTAGCTTAGTGCGAAGGCCTGAGTTCAACCCTTAGTAGTGTGTTAGGGTGACTGAAGGGGTGGGGAGGGGAGATAGTAGGGAGTTTGAGGAACAGAGTGAGACCAGTGTGGCTGGGTGTTATGAGTGTGTAGAGGGAGTCACTGGTGCAGCTGAGATATTGTATCAGTTGGCAGAGTGAAATAGACCTGAGTGATCATTGTAAGGATTCTAGGGTTTTGCTCCTCAGAGAGGTGGAAAGTCACTAAAGATTGAGTGGTGTGATGGTCCTTGTTTCTTATGTCACATGCCCTATTATACTATTATATAGATAATTGTTTTTAAAGACAAGACCCTTAGTAAAGTTTTCTTTAACTATACAGCTTATATAGAGTTTTGAATTGTAAGGTGACTGTCTTAACGTCCAGTAAAAACTTGTTGGCCATCATATAGCTGCACTAAGGTTAATAGGAACAGCACAAGACCTCTGTCATGGATCACTGAATATGTTGAATATAATATTGTGGTTTGTGTGTAGTTTAATGACTATATACAGGAAACATAGGCCTTTGGGGAGAAAGGAAATTAACATTTATTGAGAACATAATGTGTGTTAATCAGTTTACAGCTATTTAATTTCTATTCCCATTTGTGAAATAGGAATTATTGCTATACTCTTTTAGCATATCTTTGGAGATTAGGCTAAGCACTCTAAATAATTTGGACAAAGGTAAGAAGCCAGGAGAATGGTCTCTGCCTATACGAAGTCTCCCTGTGAAACCTACCTCCCTTTTTAAAATTTTATAACCTAGGAAGTGCCATTTCAGCATAGATTTGTAATTTCTGATTAGTTTTATTCTGGTTTTCTCCTTAGCATGTTGAATAGCAACCCAGCTGCTTATCAAATCATCTGATGTATAGATTAAATATATAATTGAAAGTTAAATTTCTTTTGTGTGTAACTAGCAGAGCTCATTTGAGACAAATGGCTATTTTGATTGTAATTTCATAGATTGGGTCAGCCATAAGAAAAATAAAGGAGAAAACCTGCTTCTAAATTTTAGTATGTGGTGTTCAAGTTGCAGTGGTATTAGCCATGACATTTGATGATGAGAAATGGTTCCAGATAGGATTCAGTTGCTTGTGGACAGAAATAAGCTCCTGAATAGCTATCAATGAAGAATTAACCTAGTTGGCCTAGCCACTTTGTGTATGCCCCCACATAAGAAGCAAAAGCACAAGAGATCAATACTTTGTAGATTTTTTTTTTTAATATATGATTAGTACCATTCTAGGTCACTGAGAGTGATTAGGCTTACTTGTCCACAATGTAAACATTTGAAGAGAGATTTACTTTTAAATAGAACTAAAGAATTCTAGTTTTGGACTTAGCATCGAGCACAAGGATAAGTTATATTACAGTGTTTTCATTTCATAAAACATTTAGAGTGCTTATTATTCAAAGGTCTTAATATTTCTTTTTAGTACTTTATTAGATACCCAAGTCTTAGAATTATGTATTTTTTCCTTCAAGGATTATTTTTATTTATTTCTGCATTTTAGGAAAAGGTCTACAGGGTGTTCAGGGCCTCACTACTAGATCGGGCTCATAATGATTCTCCTGTTTTACAGCCTCCCAAAAGCTGGGATTACAGGCGCTAGCCACCATGCCCAGTTTTAAATGCCATCTCAGCATGCCCTGGGGGTGGGGCCAGCATGGCAGGCCAGGGATCAAACCTCCAGCCTCTGCACCTTCTTGCAGGTGCTTTAATCCTCTGAGCTATTTGGCCAGCCCTCAAGGATTATTTTTATTTTATTTTTTTAAATGTATTATAAATATATTTATTGGTACCGAGGATTGAACTCAGGACCTTATGCTTGCCAGACACTTATTCTACTGAGCTATCTTCCTGGCCTGGAATTTTTTTTTTTTTTGCGGAACCTGGGATTGAACTCAGGCCCTTGCACTTGCCAGGAAAGCGCTTATTCTACTGAGCCATCTCCCTGGCCCCTAATTTTTTTTTTTTTCCATCACACATAGGACTTTATTACTATTAAAAATTTGGACCTTAAACAGACTCTCAGACTGGTGGTTCATATCCATCAGCTTGTTCAACTTTAGCTCCAGTCTCATCTCTGGTAGCCTTTCTAGAGCTAGTACCTTCACCATGAAACTCCATTAGTTTTCCCAAATCAAACTTAGGCTTCTTCAGCATTTTTACTTTTCTGATGAAGACATCATGAAGAGGGTAGATAGATTGGCAAGCCTTTTCTATGTCTTTCCCAATGCTCTCTGGAATCAGTTTATTGATCACTTCCTTCATGTTATTTTTCTGTACCTCTCAGGTCATAATTTCCATCATCATCTTCCGGATCTGGTGGATGTGTTGGCGTTAAGCATAAGAAGTCTTCTGTATCTGATTGTTGTGTTTTTTAGTAAAGCCAACACAGAACAGTCAAAGCAAATAAACATCTGTAATCTGTTTTTCTTTTTGTGGAACCAGGGATTGAATTCAGGCCCTTGTGCTTGCCAGGGAAGCACTCATTCCACTGAGCCATCTCCCTGGCCCCCATCGGTAGTCTTGACATCAACATGAGCTTCAATCATGGTCTGCCATTTTTTGACCATGGAACACACTTTGTCATGGGTGAGGTCCATACCATGTACGTTAGGCAGTTTTTACCCTGAACATCTTCAGTAATTAGCTTGAATTTTCTAAAGGCAGCTTCATCATTCTGCAGATCAGCAAGGCTGGCTTTAAGTACACGACCTTTGAGCCCATCGGATGCAGTTTTGGTTCCTTGAGTTCTGGTGATGAGTGTTTTCCCAATATTTCTTATGTTGAACATCGCTAGTGCCTTCACATCATACAAGTCTTTTTTAGAAAATGAGTCAACCACTTTCTTCTTGGTTCCCTTTTGCCGCCTTTTGTAAGGCACTTGTTCTTGCCTACTGTCATGGTGCTGCTCAGAGAGCCAAAAGGCTATTTTTTTAAATGAAATAAATATTACACAGAGTGCTAGCCATGCACATGGAACTTTAAGCATTTCATTTCTTTTATGTTTTATTCACCCTAGCAGTCTTTCTCTTCGTTGGAGATTTCCTTTGCAGAATTGTTAATGGAGAGGGGAGAGCAAATGATTTATTTTTTGAGTTGGGACTTTTGCTGTACTGCCTGGTGTATATGTAATTATTGGGCCTAAGTAATCTTCCACCTCTTCCTGCCTCCTGAGTACTAGCTGAGCCTATGGGTACAAACCACTTTGCCTGGTTTGGAAGGCAAATTTAAATAATCTCTTTCTGCCTCTGTGTTAGAAGTTTAAGCAGTAAGATTAGGAAACTCAGTTGAAAAATGGGGCTGACACAAGTAAAATTTTAAGGTTATTTCTCATGGTAGCTACTTAAGGATTAGCAAAAAAAACCTTAATATCCTTTTTTCAAAAGTACTGGAACTTTAACTCAGGGTTTCCAGTGAGCTGCTCTAGCCCTAGCCCCTTACTTATTTTTAGGATCTATGAGACAGAGTTTCACTGTGCAGTTTAGGCTGGCCTTGAACTTACTGTGCCCCCTGCTGATCTCAAGCTCACAGTGATTCTTCTGCCTCAGCCTCCTGAGTGCTAGGATCACAGGTATGTGATCGTGCCCAGCTCTTATTTATTTTTTTGTATTACTTTTTTTTTTTTTAATTGGGGGCTGCTGAGATAGCTCAGTGGACTAAAGCGCCTGCTTAGACAAGTGCAGGGATCAGGGTCCTGATCCCCAGCACCATATGTCGCATCAACACCCCCTCAGGGCAGGCTGAGCTGGCCAGAGTCCCAGCATAGTGTCACACACCTGTAATGCCAGTGTTGGGGAGGCTGAAAGCAGGATTATTATGAGTTTGAGCTGCATAGTGAGACCCTGCAACAACCAAATACACTAAAAAAAAAAAAAAAAAAAAAAAGGCAAGAAGCACATATATATGTATATATATTTGGTTTATTGATACATTTTAGTTATAAATAACATTCAGCATAGGGAATTTGAGCCTATACATGATATCTCTATTTTTTTTTTAATTCCCCTATATTGTATAGTGGTTTGTTTCTTTTTTTAAAATTATGTTTGTTGGTACATTGGTATATGTAATGATCACCTTCATCATACGGAATTTGTTCCTGTACATGATACGAATGATTCTTTCCCTCTAGTCTCTTACCCTTTAATCCTTTTTATTTACAAAAGCTTCGTTTCCTTTTTTCATTTCCCTTGGCTCCTTTCCCTTCCTTCATTTCCTAGTTCCCCTTCTCATTTAAACATTTTCTTAGTATTAGATGAAGATGAAAAGATTACTATTACATTTTGGACTTTTAGTTTCAGTTTCTCACACCAGAGAAACAACACAGATTTTATACATATATGTCTGATTTATTTCACCTAAGAATATGGTATCAAAATCCATCCATTTGCCTTGAAATGTCTCATGTGTATCCTTAATGGCTCAGTAGTACTCCATTATAAAAAAAAACACCATTTTTATCCATTCATCTGTTGATGACATCTGGCCTGTTTGTGTCATTGTAAACATGAGTGTTCATATTTTGCTATAGCATGATACTTTTAATTCTTTTGGGAAGATACCAAGAAGTGGAATTGCTGGATCAAATGGAACTCTAATTCTAGTTTTTCTCTACACTGATTTACACAGTGGTTGCACCAGTCTACATTCTCACCAATAATAGAGAGGGTTCTCTTGGCAAAAAAAAAAAAAAAAAAAAGCAGTCCCACAGCCCCACCAGCATTCATTATTTGTTGAGGATTTCTTTTGTTGTTATTGTTGTTGAGTTTTTGATAATACCATTCTTTCAGGGGTGAGATGGAATCTCATTGTTGTTTTAATTTGTGTTCCTTGAATGACCAATGATGTTAAACCTTTTCCCATTTATTTGCAGTTTGTACTTACTCATCTGAGAAATGTCTTTTTCAGATGCCCATTTTTGGGTTGGATCTTCATACTTGAGGAGTCTGATTTCTTTTTTCTCAGTCTCCATATATTTAGGTAATAGCCCTTTGAGGAACAGCTGTGGGTTGTCTCTTCACTCTGTTGGTGGTTTCTCTTACTATGCAAAAGCATTTTAATAAGAGAGCCTACTTGTTGATTCTTTGTGATATCCTTTGCAATTGGGGTTTTGTTCATAAATTCTTTGCCTTACAGAGTCGGTGTCTTTCAGAGTTCTGTCTTCCAGCAGATTTAGGATTTCTATTTTAATATTGAGATCCTTGATAGTGCATGGTAAAAGGTATGAATCTAGTTTTAATTTTCAGCATATAGAAAGGTAGGTTTTCCAGCACCATTTATTAAACAGCGAAGGTGTTTGGCTGCTCTGTTGAAGATGAGGTGGCTGAGTGTGTTGGGAGTTCTGTTTCTATCTTCTCATTTGTTCCATTGATCCATGATTTTTTTTTTTTTTTTTGCCAGTACCATGCTGTTTTTAAATTTATTTTAGTTTTTTGAGACAAGATCTTGCTCTGGAGTCAAGGTTGTCCTTGAACTCACTGTGTAACCCAGGCTGGCCTCAAAAAAGCAATCCTGCCTCAGCCACCCAAGTCCTGGGATTATAAAATGTCTTTTTTAAAAATCATCACAGAAGCATTATAGTATAATTTCAAGTCAGGGATTATGGTGTTATCTGCCTTGCCTTTGTTTTCCAGAACTGTCTTTGCTGTTGTAGGTCTCTTCTGGTTCAAATGAATATTAGGGTTATTTTTTCTGTTTTGGTGGGGCATCCTGTTGGAATTTTGATTAAAATTGCATTAAAATTGTATAGCAATTTTGAAAAAATGGCCATTTTCACTGTTATTTCTTCCTTGCCAAGAACAAGGGATGTTTTTCCATTTTCTAATGTACTCCTTAATCTCCTTTTTTGGAGTACAAAAATTTTCAATGTATAGTAGAGGTGTTTTATTTCCTGTGTTAGATCAACTTCTAAGTATTCCTTTTTTTTTTTGCATGCTATTGTGAAAGGTGTGGTTTCCTGAATTTATCACAAGTTTGTTATTTGTGCACAGGAAGGCTGTTGACTTTTTGAATTTGTGTCCTATTGACTTTGTGTCCAGCTATTCATTAAATTTGTTTTTATGTGAGTTTTAAAATTTCAGCCGGTTGTGGTGGCGCATGCCTGTAATCCCAGCACCCAGGAGGCTGAGGCAGGAGGATTGTTGTGAGTTTGAGACCAGCCTGAGCTACAAAGTGAGTTTAAGGGCAGCTTGAACTGCATACTGAGACCCTGTCTCAAAAAGAAATAAAATAAAATAAAATAAAAAAATAAAATTTTTTTCTTCTTCTTCTTATTATTAATATTATTTTTGAGACAGGCTCTCAGTATGCAGTTTAGGCTGGCCTTGAGTGCATTTTGTTTCCCAGACTAGTCCTTCCTCAGTCTCCTGGTGTGTACCACCATGCCCAACAAAATTTGGTTATTAATCTAGAAGTCTTGTGAAGTTTTTGAGGTCTCCTATTATAGAGTGTCATGTCATCTGCAAATAATTTAACTTCTTCCTTTCTTATTCTCATTCCTTTTATTTCTCTTATCTCTGACTCAAGTTGTCAAAGTTATTAAGTGGTGAAAGTGTAGACATTCTTGTCTTGTTCCTGATTTTACAGTAAAAGCTTTCAGTTACTGTCCATTTAGTGTGAATGGGTTGTTGGTTTGTTATGAAAGGCTTTTACCAGATTGAGATAAAGATGATCTATTCCAAGTTTCTGTAGGGATTTTATATTGAATGGATGTTGGGCTTTGTCAAATGTTTCTTCTTCATTGAGACACTCATATGATTTTTGTCATCGGCTTTATTAATATGGTGCATTACATTTATTGATTTGCATATATTGATTCATCACTGTATTACTATATTTTGGCAGAACCAGGGATTGAATTCAGGCCCTTGTGCTTGCCAGGCAAGCATTTATTCTATTGAGCTATCTCTCCAGCCCCCCCATATGTTATCAAGGATTTTTGCATCTATGTTCATTAGGGAGATTGGCCTGTAGTTCTTTTTGGTGGGATCCATCTGTGGTTTTGGTGTCAATTAATGCTTTATTCTAAGGATGAATTTGGGAGTACTGCTTCCCTTTCAATTTTGTGGAATAGTTTGAGAAGTTAGCAGCATTAGGTTTACTCTCAATTTTTTTTTTTTTTCTTTTCTTTTCTTTTTGTGATACTGGGGGTCAAACTCAGGACCTTGTACTTGTCAGGAAGGCACTTACGCCATTAAGCTATCTCCCTGGCAGTGAATCCTTGAGGGCATGGGCTTTTCTCTGTTGGTAGGTTGGTTTATTTAGAGGATTTATATCGTCTTGCTTCAGCTTTGATAATTAGGATGGATTTATGAATTTGTCCATTCTGTGTTTTCCATTGTAATTATAATACAGGTTCTTGAAGTAGCTTTGTGTGAGTGTGTGTGCGCGCGTGCGCGCATGCGCGCGCGCGTGTGTGTGTGTGTCTGGCTCAGCCGGTCCTAGGGGCAGGGCTGGCATGGCATGGGGTGCTGGGGATCAAACCAAGGTCTTTGCACTTACTGCCTAAGCTTGCCTAAGCAGACACTTTAGACTGCTGAGCTATCTCGCTGGCCCCTGAAGTAGGTATTTTTGCTCTTGTTGATTTCTGCAGGATCTGTTGTGATTTCATCCTTTTCCTTCCTAATTATAAGGATACGCATCTTTTCTTTTCTTTTTTTTTTTTTTTTTTTTTTTTTTTTTTGAGACAGGGTCTCACTCTGCAGTTCAGGCTGGCCTTAAGCTCACTTTGTAGCTCAGGCTGGTCTCGAACTCACAACAATCCTCTTGCCTCAGCCTCCCAAGTGCTGGGATTACAGGCCTGCGCCACCACGCCCGGCAACATCTTTTCTTCTTTGGATAAGGTTGGCAAAGGATTTGTCAGTTTTAATCTTTCGAAGAATTAACTCTCTCCTTTTTTTTTTTTTTCTTTTTTTTTCATGGAACCAGGGATTGAACACAGGCCCTTGCGTTTGCCATGGAAGCATTTATTCCACTGAGCCATCTCCCCAGCTCCTAGAATTAACTCTCTTGATTCACTGTATTGTTTTCTTAGTCTCCATTGCATTAATTTCTGCTCTGGTCTGTAAAATTTCCTCCCTCCTGTGAGCTTGGTGCTTAACTTGCTACTCTTTTTCTAGAAGCTTGAGGTTCAACATTAGGTTGTTTATTTGAGCTTGCTCAGGCTGGGGAAATAGCTTGGCAGTATAAGTGCCTGCCTGGCAAGCGCAAGGGCATCGCATGCCATGCCAGGCCCTAGAACCCCAGATGTGCCATACTGGCCACTGAAACCAGGTATGGTGGTGCATGTCTGTAATCCCAGCACTGGGGAGGCTGAGACAGCAGGATCACAGGTGTGAACTGAGTAGGGAGATCCTATACCAAATAAATACATAAATAGAGCTTGCTCTGTTTTCCTGGCATAGGTATTCACCACTATACATTGCTTTCACAGTACTGCTTTTATTGTGTCCCGTAAGTTCTGATATGTTATATTGGCATTATTGTTTAATTATAGGAACTGTCTAGTGTCTTCTTTAATTTCATCTTGTTGACTCATTGGTTGTTTGGGAGGGTGTTATTTAATTCCCATGTATTAATTTCTTGTAGTTTCTTTTTCCACAGATTTCCAATTTCATTGCAGTGTGGTCTGATAATCTGCATAGAATAATTTTAATTCTTTTGCATTTACTTAAGCTTATTCTGTTAGTATGTAGTCTATTTTGGAGAATGTCTCATAAATAGAGTATATATCTGATATTGTGGGGTTGAAAAATCTAGACATCTGCTAAGTCCATTGTTCAAGAGTTTGATTCAGTTCTGGTATTTATTTTTTTGTCTTGTTGATCTATTTGTGACAGTGGGGTATTGAGGACCCCTTCATTACAATTGTATTAGTGCTTATTTAATTTTATGTTCCTTTTATATTTGTTTTATATAGTTGGATGCACCTGTATTTGGTACATATGTAGAAAATGTTGCCTCTTTTTTTTTTTTTTTTTTTTTTTGCCCAGAATTTGAAATAACAAAATAACGCAGGGCTGGGGAGATAGCTCAGAGGCATCCCCAGACCCACATGCTTTGTCACCTGGAACTGGGAGTGTTGGCACACACCTATAATCCCACTGTAAGCACTCAGGAGGTTGAGACAGGAGAATCACTATGAGTTCAAGATGAACCTGGGGGCTGCAAAAGTGAGCACAAGACCCTGAACTTCATAGCAAGACCTTGTCTCAAAAAAAAAAAAAAAGGGTTTAGTCAGGTATGGTGGTACACCTGAGGCAGGAGGAGGGTGAAGCAGGAGGATTGCTGTGAATTCAAGTCTAGCCTAGGTTCTATAGTGAGTTCAAGGCCTACTTGGACAGTGAGACCTTGTCTCAAAAAGCAAAAACAAAATCAGAATGTATGCAGTGTTTTATACATTTTGCATAGTTACCCATTGTTGAATTTTCTTGAAAACTTGGTATCTGGCCATTTTTTGATAGTTGAATACTAAAGATTGAAAATTGCATTCCCCAATCTTGTTCTATGGCCACTCAGTTGTGTCCTCTTTAAATAAAGCAAATGGCGTATACTACATTTGGGTGCTGAATCATTGTAGTTTTTCTCTTGGGAGGATTGCCATTGGGTTTGTAACAGAAATAGAGAAAATCTTTTTTTTCTTCCACCTCAGTTTTCCATCCACTTCTTTTCCATAAAATGGTTCTTTTCTGGTTTGTGCCCTTTTCCTTAAGCTGATAAAAATTTAAACTTTTGATTTGATAGTTTCAAAATCAGAACACTTTTCTGGCAGAACTTCTTGAGGAAAAGGGGGGTAGTCTCCTAAATAGGCCTCAGAGGAGGGCTGATAATTTGACACTACAGAACTGGTTAGATCTTCCTTTGCAGGAAAATAAGTGTTAAAACTTAATGCTAGGCACAGAAAAGTGGCATGAATAGAGTACATTATAAGTATGTGATGTGTGGTGTGTAGTTACCAGACTTTGTAGAAGTAGTATTGCCCACAGCCTCTTGGCATAGCTGGAATCCAAATGATCAGTTTTTTTTATTTGCAAGGCATCACTCCTTAGGCTTTATGGTGCTAGAAATGGATATCTGTGGGTAGCTCTTTTTCTTAAAATATATCAGCATTGCTCCAGATAACAGAAATTTGTACTTGAACCAATTAAAATAGTTAACATTTACTGTGTAAATATTTATCTCATCTAGTTTTTTTTAAAAAGGGCAATATGGAATTAAGTAATTCATCTTATTTGTGTAATTTTCTTATTTGTGTGGTAAGACAGTCTTTTATTTTTGACTCCTAATTTTCTAATGTTTTACTTTATGATAAGAATTTAATAATAGGATGAACAGTGTTTTGGGCTCAGAAGTGACTTTAAACTGTGGGGTTTGTTTTGTTTTTGTGTTTTTTCTTTTTGTTTGTTTGTTTTTGTCTTTTTGAGACAGGGTCTCACTATGCAGTTCAGGCTGGCCTTAAGCTCACTTTGTAGCTGAGGCTGGTCTCGAACTCACAACAATCCTCCTGCCTCAGCCTCCCGAGGGCTGGGATTACAGGCCCGTGCCACCACGCCCAGCTTGTGTTTGTTTTTTGAGACAGGGTCTTGCTGTGTTTTCTAGGCTGTCCTTGAATTTGATCCTGCTGCCTCACCTGCCCAGTACTGGGATTACTGGTGTGTACCACCATGCCAGGTTTATGCTGCATTTCAGCATAAAGATTAAAACTTCAGGAAACAGGCTGGGGATGGTGGTGCAGGCCTGTAATCCCAGAGGCTGAGGCAGGAGGATCACTGTGAGCTCAAGAGCAATTTAAACTGTGTAGTGAGACCCTGTCTCAAAAAGCTAAACAAAGTTTAAGGAACAGACCACTAAGTTTAGTACCATATGCTAGATCCCTGAATAAACGCAATTGTTTTATTGTCTCCAACATTTAGAAAAATAAGGAGGCAGTTATGCAAGAAGTTTACCAGGTTTAAATAAAAATTAATTTCTGGAATGTAACCTGTAGTTGATACTTACAGGTTAAACCCTAGCACTTCCTACAACTTTGTGCAGCAGTCAGTGGTGATCACAGTGGCCCTCAGGTACTTCTCTTTTTCAAAAGAGGATTAAAATGTCCATGTACCATATGGTTCAAGGGAGGAAGAGATACTGATTTTTAAAATAATAAGAACAAAAGTTGAAATCAAAATACTTTTTATCTTCCCTGGCATTTGATGTTATTGAATTTGTTTTTATTGAATAGTACATCTCAAAGAGGAAGTAGTTTTTAGAAGAGAAGAATTTTAGATATTTGGGAGGTGTGCCATCTAATGGGATATGACTTACCTGATGTCCAAAGGTGGTAGTTACTAGTGCAGTAGCAATAGGTTAGTGTATTCAGAGCTTCTCAATTTTAATGGAGAACAAATGTTCAGATTTTTAAATATATAATTGTAAATGGTGACATTCATGAAGAGGATTATTATGTGTTTGGCCAACAGATCAGACTCTTGAGAATAAACCTGTTAGATAGTGCAAAAGACAGGGTTGGATTTTTCTTTTTTGTTTTTTGAGATAGGCTCTTGCTAAGTAATTTAGATTGGCCTTGGACTCCTGGAATGCTCCTGCGTCAGCCTTCCTAGTGCTGGGATGATAGGTATGCACCACCATGCCTGGCCAGGGTTGTTTTTTTTGTATATGAATTTGCATAGTTTTATTTTTACTTTGTGTTAGGTAGAAATAGTTACATTTTTGGTGGTCTATTCCTTGAGAACCTCCATAGCTTTATAAATATGTACAGCCAGCCTTATTGTTTATAGCAAGAGTATTAAGATTCAAGTATATGAGATCTCTTTGTTCTTATCTCATTTCTACCAAACAACTTGAGTGGAGTTTTTGAACCAGTGTCTTAACTTTCTGGGTCTTTTCTCATCTTTCCAGTCAAGGTTGTGCTGTGTTGGTTTGGGTCGTAGATTCTGGGGTTCTCAAATATGTTTCTTAAACTACAGAATATCTGTTAATGTGTGCTGTTCTAACATACTTTCTTTCCCTTCATTTACCACAGTAGCTAGCATAAGGGGCACCCAGCTATTTTGCCAAGACTTTGTTAGAAGGGAAGAATATGACTGGGGAGGCTGAAATTGGACAGGAGACCTAGCTTGGGTGAGGGGATGGCCAACATGGTTCTTGGTACTGAGAGAGTGGGGAAGACCTCATTTTATTTTGGGTTGACATCAGTTGAGAAGTGAATCCTTGTCAGCCTGGGACAGATGAAAACATTATTTTAGCAGAAGGGCTTTTTGAGGAGAGTAAGGAATGGCCTCTGTTAGGTTTAGGCTAAGAGAAAGAGGTGATTTCTTCAGTGGAAAGAGAAGGGGATAATTCTACCTAAACAATAGAGATAATTACATAGTGTGTGAATTACCACCAGGAGAAATGTAGGATACTGATGTTTCGTTGCCTTTCTTTTATTTGTTAAAAGTGGCAGAAAAGGGCTGAGAATGTGGCTCAGTAGCGCAGCTCTTGACTTGTGTGCATAAAGGCCTGAATACAACCCCCCGCAACACACACACACACACACACACACACACACACACACACACACACACACACACACACACACACACACACACACACAATAGACTGGGCATGGTGGTACATGCCTATAATCCCCGCATTTGGGAGGCTG